>JAHPZR010052099.1:10000-27825 GCA_019787425.1 Platygyra sinensis
CCACTACAAATTTCTTGTTCAACTTGTCTTCGCTCCACGCTTTAAACAAAGGCATATTTCACGATATAACTATATAAAACGACAACAACAGAAAAACTCACGTGGAATCGACAAGAGCAATGACCCGTCAACGCAGCTTACATGCTGAATCAAAGAATTGCGAAATCCTTATGTTTCCGACCGCTGACAGAAAATTGACATGAAAGTCAAATGCCCCACCGGGTGGGCCTCATTTTGGGTCAAATTCCCCACTGTACGGAACTTAACGTGAGTCAAATGCCTGGGGATTGCCCTGGGGGGGGGGGGGGATGGGCGGTTTTGGAATTGACTGGTACATAACCCAGACAAAGATCGTCCTGAAAATGAAAAGAGTTCAGTAGACATGGTATCTGAAACACCATTCATAGACAATGGTCCCCTGAGTTCAGTTCAAACAGTTTGTAACTCAGGGGATTGGAACAAGTCATGTCACCTCCACTCTACACACAGTCCAATGGCAAGATCTTCAGGGCTGTGGTCGAGACAATGAAAGCAAAACTGGACAAGTGTGATGATGAGTACTTGGTAATTTTGTCCTACAGGGATACTTTCCAATTGGTTCTCACCCCACAGTTCAGAATGGCTCACAATTCAAACTAAACACAACAGTGTTATAGTGGTATCCATTTAAACTGCTCCCACCCTTACTCAAACCAACTGACTAAAAAAGAAGACACCTAGGCCCATATGGTTGTTTTCGGGAACATCTAAAAAAAACATCAAATTACTTGGAACTAATAGACTATAAAAAGTTTTTTAAAGCTAGCAAACTTTACAGTGGTTTAATAAAGATCATTTATCCACCTATCCAACAGAGTATTACATCCTCAGCATGCAACTGTACCTATTTTACCAGTCCCTCCAATCAGCAGATTGCCTTGGAGGTGATGGAGACCCCTAGCAACATTGCATTAGAATTCTTATAGAGAGGCCGGTTCACTGGAACTTCAAGCAGATTTCGAGCCACCTACCCCAGAGCAGATATGAACACCACCAAGTCACATAACAGTACTATAATGATCCAGAGGAAATGCAAATCAAATGTCTTATCCCATTTAGTAATTTTGAATTACTGGTATGATTAATTGTTACAATTTGAACATGTTTGTTTACAAGTTCAGAGTTACAGTCAAATTTACACAACTGTGAACACCTAAAATATGTCTGAAATGTTTATTGTGTTACAACCAATCACAAGCAAGATCTTCAACAACAGAAATGACAAAAAGACAGATGGGTTCCATCTGTCTCAGAACTATAAAAATTAATTTTTCACACCCTCCGTCCAACCACAGAGAACAGACGCAGTTTCCATCGGTCATAGAACAATTTTTTTTTGTTTCAAAGTCAATCTTCTTTTCTTGTTGTCAAGAATTGTCACAATTACTAACATCCTATTTAAACACTTAGTATCTTGTGAAGAGGGTTTGGGATATAATAGCAATTATGCAATGCACTAGGCAGATGCAACCATGGGCATAGCTGATCCCTTTAAGCCAGTAAGCACAGGCTAACAAACTTTTCTCGGTATATTTATTTTTTCTTGGAATAGTTTTTTTTATTTCATAGGACTAGATTTTGGGTGACTTTGTTGAGGAAACATAGGATGAAAGAAAATTGCAAAAAAAAAAACTCACTCAAGAAAACCACTTAAGTGCTCATGAATGTCCCCAACCTTCTTTTCAGGGTCAAGCAAGCAACCGTAACATTTATTTACATATATTTTCCCGACCTTTCGGAGTGAGAAATTCAGACATCCAAGATGATTCAAAACTGAATTGATTCAACAAATCATAGGCCTGCTTGACTCCCCCCCCCCCCCCCCCCCCACCTCCCTACCTTCTCCAGCTCCAATACACTTAATATGGAGTATGAAAAAGGCTAATACAAACCAAAAATGGCTGGCTATATCCCTGGAAACTGTGCAACCATCAGAGGCAGCAGTTGAATCACTCAAACGCAAATGATCCAAATCAGTGCAAAACAAATTAGGATCAATATTTTTTCATAAATAACAACAAAAAGCCTTCTATTAAATTTTTCAATATGTAAATCAAATGCATTGATTAATTTGGAAAGGAACAGCAAACAACTGATTGAAGTGTTTACTGTTAGACGCAACTAATTCCAACATTAGGAAACATTTCAGATTGAGTTGCTAAAAATGAGAGCAAGGTTAGCAAAACCACTAAAAAATTGAATTTTTAATCATCACCACTTATATATTATAGCTGTGTCAGAAACTTCACTTTGCTTTTAGTACCTGTACACTTTGACTTGCCAATTCTTGTTTTAATTTCCTCAAACTAAGTTTTGCATGTGGCTCTCAAATGCCAAAGAAATGGCAATTATTCAAACGTTCAGTAAAACATAAAGACTGATGAGGTTGTCTCTTGGGACATTATTAGTAAAACCAAAATCTAAAGTTATAGCTTTGTGACAAATGAATTCCATCCATTTTCTGTGGTTTCTATGTTTTGAAGATCTTGCTTGTGATTGGTTATAACACAATAAACAATCTACATTGTAGACAATAACATATTTTATGTGTTCATTACGTTTTACAAGTTTGACAGTAACACCTGCATGGATTAAGTCAGGTTCTGGGAGAGTAAATTGCATTGCCTTAAAGGTCATAACACAAAGCCCCCAGCAGGACATAAACGTCTTATTAACTTGATCTAAACTCCAGCACACTAAAAACCATAAGACCTGTGTACCCACATTTAATATAAATAAATTGAAGAAAATAATTACCATTAGTGTAACAGAATTTCTCTGCCAAGTCTTGGCGCTGAACTAGTTTATGTTCTAACCCTTCACACAACGCCTGGTAGGTCGCAGCAGAACCTTTCTTTTGTCCCCAGTTCTTTAACATGTGGTACCCCTTTTCAGACAGTTGGTCGTGACCTTTATTTATTTCTTGAAGTTCTGCATCATGCACACCTAGGCGACGCCCAAGCTTTATCCACTTTTCTGCAATTTCAGCACCCAGTTCCTCTAATTCATCTAATGTGGGTGTGCCATGTTTTTCTACAAAGAGAATTCAGTACAAATTAATAAATAACATTGTTGTCACTCACAATGCTCTTGAATGAGGGCTTCAATTTTTTAAACTAGTTAATTTTTTCTTATTTCACTTTTTGGGGGTTCTCAAACAGAATAACATACCCACCACCTACCCCATCAGTACCTTACCATACCCTACCCCGTGAGGATCAAGTAAAACTCTGGACAATCAAGAACAAATCTATCTAGTAGCTGAGGGTGGAGAGCTTGAACCTGGGAGCTGCAGATTAATACAAGACTAGCTAGTGCAGTGCAGCCACAATGTCTCCAGAAAACAAGCTTATTCAAACATATCAAGACATGACATGCATATATGCCTGTAACCTTAGTAAGTGCAGTATGTCCAGAATTACTTTCCCTGGCTTAGTTACCCAATTATTGTGTCCTCTCTAATGGCCACTTTCTTGTTACTGACCAGTATAGTCCAGTATAGCCTTAGACCCAGTTCTTCACAAGACGGTTTAATCCTAATTTCAGGTTGAATTAACTTAACCTCCAGTTAATTTCTATGTTAGTTTAGTTCTATGAATCAACGGTAAGTTACAACTTGTGTTTACTGAAAGTGGCAGTGGTCATGTGGCAGTGGCAGTGGCAGTGGCAGTGGTAGTGGTAGTGGTAGTGGTAGTGGTAGTGGTAGTGGTAGTGGTAGTGGCAGTGGCAGTGGCAGTGGCAGTGGCAGTGGCAGTGGTAGTGCTAGTGCTAGTGCTAGTGGTAGTGGTAGTGATAGTGGCAGTGGCAGTGGTAGTGGCAGTGGCAGTGGCAGTGGCAGACTGGTAGTGGTAGTGGTAGTGGTAGTGGTAGTGGTAGAGGCAGTGGCAGTGGCAGTGGCAGTGGCAGTGGCAGTGGCAGTGGCAGTGGCAGTGGCAGTGGCCGTGGCAGTGGCTCCAATGGCAAGATCTTCAGGGCTGTGGTCGAGACAATGAAAGCAAAACTGGACAAGTGTGACGATGAGTACTTGGTAATTTTGTCCTACAGGGATACTTTCCAATTGGTTCTCACCCCACAGTTCAGAATGGCTCACAATTCAAACTAAACACAACAGTGTTATAGTGGTATCCATTTAAACTGCTCCCACCCTTACACAAACCAACTGACTAAAAAAGAAGACACCTAGGCCCATATGGCTGTTTTCGGGAACATCATAAAAAAACCATCAAATTACTTGGAACTAATAGACTATAAAAAGTTTTTTAAAGCTAGCAAATTTTACAGTGGTTTAATAAAGATCATTTATCCATCTATCCAACAGAGCATTACATCCTCAGCATGCAACTGTACCTATTTTACCAGTCCCTCCAATCAGCAGATTGCCTGAGGTGATGGAGACCCCTAGCAACATTGCATTAGAATGCTTATAGAGAGGCCGGTTCACTGGAACTTCAAGCAGATTTCGAGCCACCTACCCCAGAGCAGATATGAACACCACCAAGTCACATAACAGTACTATAATGATCCAGAGGAAATGCAAACCAAATGTCTTATCCTATTTAGTAATTTTGAATTACCGGTATGATTAATTGTTACAATTTGAACATGTTTGTTTACAAGTTCAGAGTTACAGTCAAATTTACAGAACTGTGAACACCTAAAATATGTCTGAAATGTTTATTGTGTTACAACCAATCACAAGCAAGATCTTCAACAACAGAAATGACAAAAAGACAGATGGGTTCCATCTGTCTCAGAACTATAAAAATTAATTTTTCACACCCTCCGTCCAACCACAGAGAACAGACGCAGTTTCCATCGGTCATAGAACAATTTTTTTTTGTTTCAAACTCAATCTTCTTTTCTTGTTGTCATTAGAATTGTCACAACTACTAACATCCTATTTAAACACTTAGTATCTTGTGAAGAGGGTTTGGGATATAATAGCAATTATGCAATGCACTAGGCAGATGCAACCATGGGCATAGCTGATCCCTTTAAGCCAGTAAGCACGGGCTAACAAACTTTTCTCGGTATATTTATTTTTTCTTGGAATAGTTTTTTTTATTTCATAGGACTAGATTTTGGGTGACTTTGTTGAGGAAACATAGGATGAAAGAAAATTGCAAAAAAAAAAACTCACTCAAGAAAACCACTTAAGTGCTCATGAATGTCCCCAACCTTCTTTTCAGGGTCAAGCAAGCAACCGTAACATTTATTTACATATATTTTCCCGACCTTTCGGAGTGAGAAATTCAGACATCCAAGATGATTCAAAACTGAATTGATTCAACAAATCATAGGCCTGCTTGACTCCCCCCCCACCTCCCTACCTTCTCCAGCTCCAATACACTTAATATGGAGTATGAAAAAGGCTAATACAAACCAAAAATGGCTGGCTATATCCCTGGAAACTGTGCAACCATCAGAGGCAGCAGTTGAATCACTCAAACGCAAATGATCCAAATCAGTGCAAAACAAATTAGGATCAATATTTTTTTTATAAATAACAACAAAAAGCCTTCTATTAAATTTTTCAATATGTAAATCAAATGCATTAATTAATTTGGAAAGGAACAGCAAACAACTGATTGAAGTGTTTACTGTTAGACACAACTAATTCCAACATTAGGAAACATTTCAGATTGATTTGTTAAAAATGAGAGCAAGGTTAGCAAAACCACTAAAAAATTGAATTTTTAATCATCACCACTTATATATTATAGCTGTGTCAGAAACTTCACTTTGCTTTTAGTACCTGTACACTTTGACTTGCCAATTCTTGTTTTAATTTCCTCAAACTAAGTTTTGCATGTGGCTCTCAAATGCCAAAGAAATGGCAATTATTCAAACGTTCAGTAATACATAAAGACTGATGAGGTTGTCTCTTGGAACATTATTGGTAAAACCAAAATCTAAAGTTATAGCTTTGTGATAAATGAATTCCATCCATTTTCTGTGGTTTCTATGTTTTGAAGATCTTGCTTGTGATTGGTTATAACACAATAAACAATCTACATTGTAGACAATAACATATTTTATGTGTTCATTACGTTTTACAAGTTTGACAGTAACACCTGCATGGATTAAGTCAGGTTCTGGGAGAGTAAATTGCGTTGCCTTAAAGGACATAACACAAAGCCCCCAGCAGGACATAAACGTCTTATTAACTTGATCTAAACTCCAGCACACTAAAAACCATAAGACCTGTGTACCCACATTTAATATAAATAAATTGAAGAAAATAATTACCATTAGTGTAACAGAATTTCTCTGCCAAGTCTTGGCGCTGAACTAGTTTATGTTCTAACCCTTCACACAACGCCTGGTAGGTCGCAGCAGAACCTTTCTTTTGTCCCCAGTTCTTTAACATGTGGTACCCCTTTTCAGACAGTTGGTCGTGACCTTTATTTATTTCTTGAAGTTCTGCATCATGCACACCTAGGCGACGCCCAAGCTTTATCCACTTTTCTGCAATTTCAGCACCCAGTTCCTCTAATTCATCTAATGTGGGTGTGCCATGTTTTTCTACAAAGAGAATTCAGTACAAATTAATAAATAACGTTGTTGTCACTCACAATGCTCTTGAATGAGGGCTTCAATTTTTTAAACTAGTTTATTTTTTCTTATTTCACTTTTTGGGGGTTCTCAAACAGAATAACATACCCACCACCTACCCCATCAGTACCTTACCATACCCTACCCCGTGAGGATCAAGTAAAACTCTGGACAATCAAGAACAAATCTATCTAGTAGCTGAGGGTGGAGAGCTTGAACCTGGGAGCTGCAGATTAATACAAGACTAGCTAGTGCAGTGCAGCCACAATGTCTCCAGAAAACAAGCTTATTCAAACATATCAAGACATGACATGCATATGCCTGTAACCTTAGTAAGTGCAGTATGTCCAGAATTACTTTCCCTGGCTTAGTTACCGAATTATTGTGTCCTCTCTAATGGCCACTTTCTTGTTACTGACCACTTTCTTGTTACTGACCAGTATAGTCCAGTATAGCCTTAGACCCAGTTCTTCACAAGACGGTTTAATCCTAATTTCAGGTTGAATTAACTTACAGCTGTAACCTCCAGTTAATTTCTATGTTAGTTTAGTTCTATGAATCAACGGTAAGTTACAACTTGTGTTTACTGAAACCGGGGTCTTTCACTCAATGAAAACCAACCAGAATTGAAACAATAGATTACAACATTTTCAAATCCAGCCAATCAAATGTCTGGTACAAAAAATGAAATCTCATCCTGCATAAATATGTTTATTAATATAATTGTAATTATTATTGTTATAATCATCACTATCACTATCATTATCATTATCATTATCATTATCATTACCATAAGTGGTAGTGCTAGTGGTAGTGGTAGTGCTAGTGGTAGTGCTAGTTCTATTGGTAGTTCTAGTGGTAGTGGTAGTGGCCGTGGTCGTGGTAGTGGTAGTGGTAGTGGTAGTGGTAGTGGTAGTGGTAGTGGGTAGTGTGGCCGTGGTAGTGGTAGTGGTAGTGGTAGTGGTAGTGGTAGTGGTAGTGGTAGTGGTAGTAGGGGTAGTGGTAGTGGTAGTGGTAGTGGTAGTGGTAGTGCTAGTGGTAGTGGTAGTGCTAGTGCTAGTGGTAGTGGTAGTGCTAGTGCTAGTGGTAGTGGCTAGTGGTAGTGGTAGTGGCAGTGGTAGTGGTAGTGGTAGTGGTAGTGGTAGTGGTAGTGGTAGTGGTAGTGGTAGTGGTAGTGGTAGTGGTAGTGGTAGTGGTAGTGGTAGTGGTAGTGGTAGTGGTAGTGGTAGTGGTAGTGGCCGTAGTGGTAGTGGTAGTGGTAGTGGTAGTGGTAGTGGTAGTGGTAGTGGTAGTGGTAGTGGTAGTAGGGTAGTGGTAGTGGTAGTGGTAGTGGTAGTGGTAGTGGTAGTAGGGGTAGTGGTAGTGGTAGTGGTAGTGGTAGTGGTAGTGGTAGTGGTAGTGGTAGTGGTAGTGGTCAGTGGCAGTGGTCATGTGGCAGTGGCAGTGGCAGTGGTAGTGGTAGTGGCAGTGGTAGTGGCAGTGGCAGTGGTAGTGGCAGTGGCAGTGGTAGTGGCAGTGGCAGTGGTAGTGGTAGTGGTAGTGGTAGTGGCAGTGGCAGTGGCAGTGGTAGTGGCAGTGGCAGTGGCAGTGGCAGACTCGTAGTGGTAGTGGTAGTGGTAGTGGTAGTGCTAGTGCTAGTGCTAGTGCTAGTGCTAGTGCTAGTGCTAGTGCTACAGTACCGCTCAGAACTAAACGAACATCGAACGCGCGTTCTTAACGCGAAGGGTTAAACGCGCGCACGCGTTTTGCTGCGTTAGACTGCGTTTCAACTTCGCGTTACAAAGCGGTTCTTCGAAAGGTCAAATTTTTCACTGCGCTTGTAATTCTCTGTGTTTTTATTTGAATTTCGGTTTTGCATGGATTTACAAATCATGCATTTGTTTTGAACTGCAAGTCGTGCTTTGTTCGCCATAACAAAGCATCACAAAAGGAATATTGGTTGTGAATAACAAAGGCTAACGCGTTGGCAAAAACACGTGGCCCTTTTGCGTTGGCAATAGCGCGTTGGCAATTTTAACGCGTTAGGGGTTCGTTGAGTACACGCGTTTTAGGTTCGCTTAGTTCTGAGCGGTACTGTAGTGCTAGTGCTAGTGCTAGTGGTAGTGGTAATGGTAGTGCTAGTGCTAGTGCTAGTGCTAGCGCTAGTGGTAGTGATGTCACGCAAATTGAAAGTTTCATGACAACTGCCATTATGAACAGGAAGCGACGCAAAACTTTATGTTTCGTTCTTTCTCATATCACTTTTGTTTTCAATGTAATGGACAGTTTATTTATTAAAATTATAAACTACTCTCCAATCATCGGAAATCATTCCTTCCTTGCAGCAGTATCTGGCATAATGAATCGAGATCAAGAACCATACATGTACCCAACTGATCGCATGAGTGAACTAGACGGGAAGCCTTACACTCTCTTGTCTCGGGCTGGAGTATATATCAAGGCAACAATTTCACGCGTTATAGACTGAAGGGTAGATAATTTACCCTGGATGTATCTTTAAAGAGTGAGATTTAGATTTTAAGGCCTTTGAAGTCATCTTTTTTTAATTTTAAATTTCCTATATATATTTCAAGTATACCATAATCAGTATCTTTTTTTTACAAGTCAAAATTACAGATTCTGATTGCAAACAACTGTTAAATTATCATTAATTATCACACAAAAAAACAAACAAACAAACTCAGTAGACATGGTTAGATATAAAGAGAATAGGGCTAAATATTACCAATATCTACAGAAGTTTAGCAAGAACTGCTTCCCATCTTTTCCTGAAATTTTCAAACATCCCATTTTTGTTTGCTATATATTTCTTGGTTTCAAACTTTATTTTTACTTTTTTAAGAAAAATATTAAAATCAGGATGGATACGGGCTTTTCTACATTCCCAAATACACAATTTTTCGAGAATTAAGATAGTTTATACTATCAGTCCTATTAAGAAGCCCAAGTATAATAATTATCTTTTAATGTCAGAGTTATGTTTTCTGTAACAATAAAGTTCAAACCACCAAGAGAATGTTCTCCAAAAGATTTGCGCATGGGAGCATTGGAAAAAAGAGGTGATTCAACTCTTCTTTTGAAGAGCCACAGAAGGTGCATTAATCATTCAACGACAAACCTGTTTTGAAAAGTTTTGCATTTGTGTACAATACACAATTAAGCACTCTGTATTGGAAGGACCAAATATACGTTTCACTTGCAACAGTTTGATCAAGTGAGTATATTTCCTCCAAAGAATTTGAGATGTCAAAATCATTCGATCGAGTCAAATGCTTTTTCGAAGTCAATAAAGAACATCATTCCTGGCAATTCAGAGCGTTCTGTGTGGTCAAGTATGTGATATCAAGTATTGAATGAGCTGTCTCTCCAATAAACCTATCTTTTACAAAGCCAGATTGATTATGGTGGATAATATCTGGGAGGTTGAATTTTATTCTATTAGCATGCATGCAATGACCTTGGAGGCAATTTTTGCATCTAAATTACCCAAAGAGATTGGCCTCCAGTTTTCTAAGTAGGATCTGTCCTTTCCTTTTTTATCAACAAGGGTAATAATTGCTTGTCTTTGTGAGGTTGTCATTTCCTCTAACTGGAACGAGTAGTTGAAAAAACGTCAACCAGTTGATCTGCTAAAATGTCCCACAATTTCTTATAAAATTCAATAGGTATTCCATCATTGTCTGGTGTTTTACCATTCTCGAACATTTCAACTGCCTTCTTACACTCTTCCTCAGATGTAAGTCCTTCACAGCTTGTTCTTTGTTCAGCTTTGGAATATTCAGTTTTTCAAAAAATGAATCAAACGAGTCCCGTTGACTTAGATCGCTCTTACTACTATACAATTTTTTTGTAATAATCTGAAGCCATGTTGAATATCAGCTTATGATCTGTTGTAATCACCCCACAAAGAGACAGTTTCCTAATATGTTTTCTCGTGTGGTTTCGTTTTTCTAGATTTATAAAATACTTGTTACTTTTTTCCCCATGCTCATGCCGATCAGGCCATCTTGCCCTCAAGCGTACAATTATACCTTCAGTTTTCCTATCATAGAACCTTTCTAACCCCATCTTACATTTCTCCAGTACCTTTCTGGTTTTGACAGATGGGATTTTTTTAAAATTAGCTTGTGCATCTTGATATTTCTTTTGCATCCTTTCCTCTTCCTCCCTATTAGCTTTCGCACGTCTTTTAGATTAATCAATAGAAAATAAACGGACATTACATTTACTCCACTCCCAAATTGACTATCGTTGTTGGATGCGTAAACATTGAACAAAAGGTAATTTTCATCCTTGATTTCAGCTTTTATGCGATGTATGACTTCCCTTGGGATCAACAATCTTTCGCTTTATTTTGCAATCAAAGCCATTGCACAACAGAATAGCAGCACAGCTCTTACACTGCTACTCCCATGGGCAAATTCTATTGGAGCACCCCATTCAGCTTTTCATTGTTTTTCTTTATCTGTCGTCGCGTGCGTTTCTTGAAGAAATATAATACTCGCTTTTCGCTTCCTGCACCATGTAAACACTGCTTTCTCACATCACTTGATGAAACAACTAATTTGCAAATGTAAAAATCAGTAAATCATCGTTAAATACAACCTAAACCATGTGTGCATGGGTAAGTTATACTTTGACCTTCATCAAATTTCCATTGTCTTGCAATGCACCAAGGTATGGGTTGGCATTTACACACAAAACACAGCCACTTTAAGCCACTTAAGGAGGTTCGAAAGGGTTTTTCGTTGCTGCAGTGTTTGTGAAACAGTGGAAGATTACAAAGAAGGATATTTAATGGTGTGGGCAAACTATTATTATGTCTCCTTGTAACTCTATTGCTGGGCTATACTTTGAGGGTACTTGTGACGTCATATCAGTTACCATGGCAACACACAAGGTCCACAAAAACATTCACTAAATTTCAGTTTTTGTAAATTATCTGAAAAACTACTTCGGTGACCTACCATTGTTATTTTTTGGTTGGAAAAGTTCCCTAAATTCTGTAACTTTTCAGACAGTATGGAAAAAGTTATCTAGTAGAATTAAATTATATTTAAAGAAAATGTGATTTATGGCTTACAGAAAATTCTACTAGATAATTTTCTCCGAAACTTTAAAATTTGAAGTGCCATCCTGAATGGTGTGTGCATGCAAAAAATCAAGATAGGTCACCAGGCAAAATTTTGAGCTAGGAACAAATATTTTCTGCAGATTTTATTTCTGGTTCGTGCGATTTTACGCAAGATTTAACTTGCGGTGTGCGAATTTTGATTCCTTCAGCTGACGCATGTGTTTGTGCGTGCACGCGTGCAGCTAAAAACCCTTTCGAGCTTCCTTAAGTCCTGTTTTAAAAAATCTTGGTACATTTAATGCAAGTGAAAATCATGTTCTCCTTTAAATTAAATAATTAATAATTAACAATTAATAATCAATCTGACTAGTAATTCTTTTTTGGGAGGGTCTCCCATAGGGAGATAGGGTAGCCCCTGTCTTCATGAATAAATCTTGGCCGACCTGATGCTTATGTTCTGCAACAAAATGTTTCTCTTGCTAATTTCTTCAATTTGAGATAACTTCCCAGTCAAAGTAGGTGGCAAAATCATGTCAAGTAGCTGGAGAGTTTCACTGGCCCCAGGCTGTCATTGTTCACCTTGACTGCACTAACCTGATAATGGATTTCTTGCCCTGTATGTCTGCACCAGTCTTTTCTCTTGTGCAGAGGTAACTGCTTCAACTTTAACAGTGATATTATGGATCAATATCAGTATCTGGGCAAATGCGCACCTACCCCTCCCCTAGCCCAACATGTTATAATAAGTTAATAAGTTAGTGTTACTGGTGGGTTAAGGGAGGGGTAAGTGCGCAGTTGCCCAGATACTGATATTGATCCGATATTATTTCCAGTTTGATCTGATAAAACGATAAATAAAACACAGTGCAAGTCAGCACTCTAATATGTTTTTACATACATGATGCACAGGGTTTTGATAGAGAATAACCATTTTGCTTACTTGAAAACTATCCCACACCTTTGGTATAGTTCTCCATCCTTGATCTTGCTCAAAAAAAATATAAATGGCTGAAGACAGAGTAGGCCCCCTTCCCTCACTCCCCCCCCCCCCCATCAACCTTCCAGTCTGGGGATGGGATGCTAGTCCATCACAAGGTTACCCCCCCACCCCCCCGCATTAAGTTTGCCAGGCCCATTTATACACCAGAGGGTGGAGAGAGACTGTGAGAGTGAAGTAAAGGAAAGCAAACTAAGAGCTGAGTGCACTTCAAAAGCTGTTTGCAATAGGTCTTGGGGTGGAGTAGAAATACTCCCAGTCGCTTCATGCTACAGAAACAGAGTCACAGAGAGAAGCTCTGGTCTGATGGCCACTAGGCTCGTCTGCAGACTTTACCTACCTACCTTTACGTTAGTTTTCTTTGCTTTGTCAATTAGTAAGTATTAGTCCTTAATCACATAAACACAACACCTTTAACCTGGCAGGTATCACAATTTGACACTTTTTTCTGGCCCCACTGGTTAATTTATAGTCTTGAGTTCAATTTGTAACATGCATGCATCAGGAATATGTAAAACATCTAAACATGCACCAACCTGTCAACACACGACTTGAAGGAACAGCTCTGCAAGGCCTCTGAATCAATTCATAGATCATCTGTTCAAATCTCTTGCACTCTTTTGTCCAGGTATAAATCTCTCCATACTTTTCTCTGAGATGCATAGCTCTGGAATGTCTTTCTTCTGGCGTCAGCTCAAATAACTCTTGGATTTTTCTAGCCCAGTCCCCTGGCTCATCTGAATCGACTACCACAGTTATTCCACCTTCCACTTCTTCAAAGCTTTAGCCAACCCAGATTCACTGGAAACAAGAACAGGCACGCCAGCTGAGATTGCTTCCAGGGCAACCAGACCAAACCCTTCACTGCGTGAAGGCATAACGATCAAGTCAGCTTCACGAAACATCTTCTTCATTTCTACACGATTGCGATAGCCACGGATGGTTAACTGGTTGCGCGCTATGCTTGTTTCATTGCGAAACCAATATTCTATTTTCCTCTGTTCATCCTTTGGTGAACCAACAAAGGTCAGTTTAAACTTACTGTCAAGAGAAGCCACTGCCTTTCCGATAATATCATATCCTTTGACGGCAAAGTCCTCAAAACTCCCGCGACCAATCATGAAGATATTGAATTCTTCTTCCTCCGCTGAGTGATCGTTGGCCAATTGTGTTGCCAGCGTTAAGAAGATTCCAGGGGTAATGACCTCAACTTTGATATCGGGAAGACTTCTTCTGTATTTCCTTTGAAGTCGAGAGCCAACAGCAACAACCCGATTAGCTGCCTCGCAAAGCTCTAATTCTTGCTTATTCTTCTCTTCGTTGTCTGCAATTGCATCAAATGCAGAATCGACTTCTAATTTGTGCTTTCCCAGTTCTTCACAGAATACATGAACGAATTGTATCCACTTACACTGTGTCGTATGCGAAATAAAAAAGGCAGCGTGGCCAAACTTTCTACCATGGCCCACCACAACATCCGGAGTTGGAAGCTCTGGCGGTGCTATTCTCAACCACTCCATCGGATCATTACATCCTGAAAGGGGTCGCGCAGTGATTAAATTCACTCCTTGTTTGCTAGCATCCTCTCTGTCTTCCTCGCTACTCTTGCAGACGTAACAGTGAACCTTGATCTGCTCGCTTGATTTTTTAGCCAGATTCACGGCAAACTCTCCTGTTGAAAGTGGACAGACCTCCCTTGGAGGATTCCCACTCGCTGCAGATGAACATAACATTGATACGCTGAGAAACATCGTCACTAACATGATCCTCCATGCAATCAAATGGCTCTGATTTTAGCCGTGAATCGCACCCTTGCTAATGAGGCGGAATTCGTTGCTTTCTCCGGTAGCTTTCACACAGACGGAACCTACAGCTCCATTAGAAAAGTTCACATATCACACAATAACTGAAATGACGATGATTGTCTATCGCTTATAAAAGCAACGTTTACGGCAAAGAAACAGATACATTACTTCCCCGTTTATTAATCCCCCGTTGGAATAATAACCAGCCACTCCCGCATTCATATTCGGTAAAGTATTCGTCTTACGATAGGACCCAGTTCACAAGCGTCTTAGCGTCTCCATCCAGTGCAGGGGACTGTAATGAAAGACTATGAAACACCTCATGATATGATCGGACATGACATCTGGACAGCTTATCCGTTTTCGGCTCGAATCTCAGTGTTTTGTTTGGGTTTAGACTGACAGTCCGATCGCGTCATGAAATGTCTAGTGGTCTCCAGTGTTAACACTCGAATAAATTCCATGGCATGGTATTTCTTAGGGTATTATCCGAAAACAGTAACCCTGGCAGGAGCCCAAACTGCTACTTGTGTTAGACGAAAATTAGCAAGGCTGATTGCACGGTATAATAATATATTTTCCAATACTTCGGAAGGCACGGCCTTCTTTCTTCAGAGTGTTACAGGGAATGACTCTAGTTTTAAACGCTACAAATTTAAGATATGTGAAATACGATATGACTAGTAAAAAGAAATGTATTTACATTCGGCGGAGCTAAACGCAGTGGCAGTGACAGAGAATGTAAATACTTTCCTATTGGTATGGGCGCACGTGAGCCGCTATGGCGTTAATTGACTCCATTGTTATGAGGTATATAAGGTTTTGACAGTTGTAATGTATTCATCTCAGCTCTCGAACTATCAACTTTTATTTTTCTTTCTTACTTTTAACCCCCAGAGGTTGTGCGACTGCATCGGTTGGGGAATACGTTCCCGATTTTTTCCCTTTGGATTTTTGGGTTTTCGTATCGGGCGGCGCACGTGAATAGTTAGCCTGAGTTGCTTTATGTAGTGATATTTATATACAGGAGCCCATCACCCATGGGCTCCTGTTATATACTATTCTTTAGTTATGACGTTGAACTTTGTATGATATTTGGACGGCATTAAACACTCAGGCTCCTTAGTTCCAGCTGCACACCCATTCCCATCTCTTAGTCGTGAATATAAATTGGAAAAATAATAACAAAAGACTGAGTGACAGGGCTAAAGCTAAGGGATAAGTAACGATGAAAAAAGTAACGTGAAAATTAAAAAATTAAAACTATGGGAAAACGTTACAGCCTGAAATGTAGTAAGGGACTGTGCAATAATATCTAGAGGGGGGGGGGGGTTCTAAGATTAATAGGGGGGGCCTGAACTTAAACCAAAGCGCAGGGTAGGGGGGGTAAGATGAATTTCTTAAACATTTGTAGGGGAGGGTTAGAAGTTAAACTGAGAGGTCTGATCTCAATCCATGGACTCAAGATAATGTATATTACATGTAAGCTAATCAAAATCAATTTTTGGAATCTTGGCTCTAAAAGCAGACAAAAGAAATCTGGAAAGAAACACCATTCCAGAAGATATTTGTTGGGAGAGCAGAGACGATGTTGAAAGACTGACTAACAAGCAACTTCGGCTCTATCTAAGGCAAGAAGGTCTAATGGTATCTGGAAACAAGGCACAATTAGTTGAGCGAATACTTAAGCATGCAGATGGTTCTGTAGCAAGAACATTTGATGAAGACATCGAAGATGATGATGAAATCATGCCCTCCATTTCTCATGATGATACCTCAAGTGATTCTGAGGAGGAGTCAACCGAGTATGAAGGTGGTTCATCAGGCGACGATTATGTGGAGCGCAGCTTCCAAGTTTTATTTATTGATGATGCAGACATACCAGAAGTAGTGTAAAGGTAAAGAGGGATGTAGGGAGGATCGGAGGTTGGGGAGGGGGGGGGGGGGTTGAAAGTAATCTCTCCTCTAGACGGGGGTGGACAAGAAGTTATTTTAACTTTAATTCAGGGGGGGTGGAACTTTATTTTAAGGCCTACTTTGCTAATTTTAGAACCCCCCCCCCCCCTCCAGATAATTATTGCACAGTCCCTAATGAGCAGCTATGAATAGTACAAATGACCTAAACATTGAAAGCTAGTACTAAAGAATCGTACTAAGTTTCATCTTTCTTATTAGACCACGAGGTTCAAGGGTTTGACCTCTTTCAATGAGATATGACAGATATGCTTCTCTTACACTGTCACGATTAGATTTAACGAGTTCAAGAGGAATAAGCTGCATGTCAGTAGCGTTATGATTATTACACAAAAAATGAAAAAAATGTTCGGTTACTGTAGTGGGCTTACAGCTGTTAGTTCGTTTGTCAACAGGTCTGCGATGTTCGTTGGTTTCTCCTATGTATTGTTTGTGACAGTGGTTACATTGTATCATGTAGATATCGTTTCTGGAGTTGCAGTCAGTGTGATGATTCTGATGATTAATAAATCTAGTTTCGCCGGTAGAATTAAATACGTACCTAGTTAGTCCGTCGTTAATGTAATTGCATGTTAAGCAGTTGTTGCCACAATAACCTGAGTATCAGGCCTTTCTTAGCAAGAGGGTAGGGGTAGGAAGGAATTAGGGGAAAGAAAAGCCTGATACTCAGGTTATTGCCACAACGGCAAGAGCCGCGAGGTCGGTAAGAAGTCGTAGCTGGCCTTTTATGAAGTTTAGCACTAACTAATAAATTACTATTCTCACCAGGGTAATAAACGCACAAAAGCCAAAATAAGCCACTGCACGCTCCCTAAATTCCTAGCGTGACCCAGGGGAATGCACAACATTCTCGCGAGCCTTTCTGTCCTATTCAGTCAGTTCCAGCAAAGTTTAAAAGGTCTCTAGACCCGTGCTTGGAGATTTCACCCCACCCTCCTCCCCGCAGCGATGGAATATATTCTCTCATGGCCCACCGGCTCGCAAAGCTCGGGTCGATTCTCCCATATCTTAGTGCATCTGGGTCTATTTGGCTTTGTGTGTGGGTATATATTACTAAGGTTGTTAGACCGTCGGAAGTCAACAAAGGGTTTAGCGTTTGGGGGGAGTTGTCCAAGTTGTTCGAGTTTGTTGAGAAAGCGTGTAGTGTGTAGGCACTAGAGAGAGTTCTCTGAATGCAAAACAGGCTGCGAGTATTATTCTTGAATAACAACGCACCAGTCGAACAGTGACATTGTTTACTGACAAGCTTAGCTGGCCTCCCTTTTATGATGAAGAGTAATAAAGTGATGTGAACTGGCTTATAAACGGGTAAATGGTACGCTACCCGACTATTTAAACTTGTTTCTAAGAAAAAACTCCAATGCTCAATCAAGAATCACGA
>JAHPZR010052100.1:0-15190 GCA_019787425.1 Platygyra sinensis
TTTTTCCCCCTTAGGCGATATTCTGGTCATGGGAAAAAGATTATAACATTTGACAACTATATCAATAATGCTGATGTTTGCGCACGTGCGATACAGTGGGTGAACATGAAGGGAAATCCCGTAGTCGTCCGCAGTGAGTGGGCAGAAATCTCGTCTAGACGAAAAGGGAGAGGTCACTGGGCACGTAGATGAGCTACTGTTCCGAGATCCTGTTCATTTTGTGGTAGGGGAGCTCCACAAACATGCAGCTAATTGGGCAGAAAACGCAAAATAAGCTCCATCTTTACACCAGGAAGAGGTTTTGTCGTGGATTAGGAATAAGGTGTCGATATTCCCATATTTCAGAAATTTTAAAGGAACGTTTTAAGGGGGAGCGTTACGATTCCGATCAGCCACCCCACAGGTTTGTTCAAGAATAACGTATCGTGCAAACAGTTTAGAGAAGTTGTCAGAACAAGGCTATTAAGTCGCCTGAAATCCGGTGCAATTTCTCTAGTGGGTAAGGTTGGTCAAGTGAGTCCACATCATATCGTTTTACTGTTAACAGTTAAGCCTACGAAGCCGAGACTGTCATGATGCGCGATAATTAAACCTGTGGATGCTGGAGAAGCCTTTCTCGTTGGATAGAGTGACCGACTTACCCCGGTATGTCTTCAAGGATTCTTATCAGACGGACTCGGACAAGTCAGGATATGGCCACCTCCTGCTATCTGAAGAAAGTCATGCGCATTTGGTATCCAGTGGGGCGGTTGGTTTTTTACCTATAACACATTACCATTTGGTTGGAAAATTTCACATTATGTATATCATTCGACGGGCCTTATGTCGTCGAATTTTCTGCGTCCCTAAGGTGTTCCTTGTCTCCTGCATATCGATGACAGACATAAAGCTCAGCTCCATATGTCGCTTGACAAGGGACAATAAGACACTTAAGGTTCTAATGATGAGCGTAATCTCGCGGCTGCCAAAGCAGCGGTGTTTCTCGTGCCATTTCATCTAGTACGCTTAGGGTATTTCCTTGGTTTATGAAAGTCAATTTTAATTCATTAGTCGTGTCGATGTAATGATTGATAATCTGGTGGTCATGCGTGCGTGGAATAATCAAGGGGGTAAAGGTGAGAAAGTCGTGACTTGAACAATGCTATAAAGGCTTTGTTCTTTACCACCATGGATTTGAACATCCTACTGCACATGATGTATGTTCTATCTCAACAAAATCCGGTGGACGCCCCTTCTCGCAGATTATCATCCTTCGACTATACACTCACATCAGAGATCAGGAATAAAGTACAACTGAGGTTCGGGGGTGGAAAGGGCCACTCGTGTGATCTGATCCGGCCCTCTCAATTCCAACGCCATGTCTGATAGGCTAGGGCGTCCTCTCCACCATTTGACGCCATGCCCTTGTTGAACTTGTTAACACACGATTTGATTCGGGTTTCTACCGTGATGCAGCGTCCGTACGTTTTCCCGCCAAATTTTCTAGTCGGCTCAGTCTTGCCTTTCCTCCAGTCGTATAGGCAATCATGCACAAATGTGGTCCTGGAAACATAGCCGAGAAATTACTGGTGGCCTCTTTTATAATGGTTTTCTACAAAAGTGCGGTAGCTGGCAGGTGCAAAGGAAGGTTGGAGCAGTGAAAGCAGGATCCCAGGGGACGTGTGGGCCTTCCAGATAGTTTTTCCATAAGAGCTCTGAGCTTGTCTGTGACGGTGAGAGTAGCAATATATT
This sequence comes from Platygyra sinensis, assembly GCA_019787425.1. NCBI lineage: Eukaryota > Metazoa > Cnidaria > Anthozoa > Scleractinia > Merulinidae > Platygyra > Platygyra sinensis. Next base: position 1,732 of record JAHPZR010052100.1, read on the forward strand.
AAATTGAAATTGAATAAATCCCTGGAATGTGGGATCCCTTGGTCAGAATAAGGAATTTTCTTTCCCTTTCTTGTATAATCCTGTCGTATGCAGATACGATGTTTGATATACAAAGAGAATAAAGAGTGTTTTGATAGATTACAAGTCTCTCGTCCTTTTCTCTAGTTAGAATCTCCCCATCGTTGCCAAGTTGTTTACACCTTCCGTTAGATGTCCAGTATGCTCCCATGCGAATGATAAGGATTCTAGATTCTGCCAACGTTGTGGTAAAAACTGGAAAATCGTGACAGTGGTTAACATTGACAAGACTGACATCGATCTGGAGCGCATTAACCAGCGCGTACGTCAACTAATGGACTTTGATCGTGCTACCAGCTATGCTAAACGGAAGGACTCGCGAAGAAAGGAGTTTGACACCTTTCTTGCTTCACCTCCTGGCCATATCACAATTGCCACTGTGACTCCGCGGGATATTTGTCGGTTCCCTATTTTTTTAAAACAAGAATGGGAAAAATCAGATTCACCGCAAGGGCTGTAAGTACATCGGCCAAGCGGGACGATACACTTGTGGCCTATACGTCTATCTTATAAGACTATGGACTCTTTATATCGGTAAGCTACGAGCTATTCTCGATTCTATTGGAAGAGACGGCGAGTGGGACAAGCGTCAAGGCCTAGGCAACCCAGCGTCTGACGAGTCGGTGAAGGATTTTTTTGAGGCTGGCAACCGCGGAACAATTCTTCCGCGGAACCCTTTCTTCGTTGATAAGCTAACACAATAATGTTCACACCTAGACAAAAAATTAAGAACCTCAGACACAGCGATTGACAGATTTGTAATAGCCAGCGATCAGGCATGTTTTAAACTAGCTTTTTTTTTAGTAGAGATCGACTAGGGACAGATTATGGTCCCTGAAATCCTACGTTTCCCTAATGACGACGGTTTCCTTTTCAATCACATTTGGGGAAAGACTTTAAGACATGAGAACGAGAATGTATTTGGAGTGAGGAGAAATGCGCAAGCAGAAATCTGTCCTCGCGTGATATAAGGGTGGATTTAACGTGCAGTTACCTATTTCGTCCAATCACACCTGATTTGGGCACAAGACGCCCCTTTTACTTCCTCTGCAGCTGAATCACGTTTAATGGGTTACCTTACGGAGATGAATGCAGATAACGGCGAAACGCTCGATGATTTCCACTCCGGCTGTGCGATCACTCTAGCTCTTACAGGCACGGATCTGGCCGAGATCATGGATCACGTTGGTTGGACTAGACGTCACACAGCCCTATACTACCTGGTTGACGAGTACAAACTGAGTGACACTATAAGGAACAGCAGCCAAATGTATCCCCAATCTTATTGCGGTGTGACAATGGACACAGTGGGAATAGTTTACCATTCACACTGCATACATTAAAGCAACGCATATAAGATCAGTGCACATGAATAAAATATCACTTTGGCTCAACTGCCGCACGGTGCGGGGATCGTGCCGGTATGGGACGATTGGTGCTTGCGGGGAGGCCCGTGGATTCAATGCTAGATTTGATTTCCCCAGCCATCCACCCTCCAGTCTCACACTGTGACCGTCAGATCGCCAAATTTATCCCCAATCTTATTGCAGTGCGACAATGGGCGCATTGTAGAATAGTTTGCTAATAAAATTAAAAAGAAACAGTTCTTTTCAGGGCCACCTTCACCAGTAGATGGTCACAGTCAATGAACTACTGATACACCTGGGTCCTACTGCAGTTAAGGTGATTCCTCAGAAATAAAAGTTACCGATGAATTTTTTTTTTAACTTTCCCAGAAAGTTCTCTACCAAGCACTGTTTCGAAAAATACAATAAAAATGATAGGTCACCATTCTCGTTTAAGAGATGTGATGGGCCAAACTGACCACATTTATGCCTGTACTCGTGCTAATCACGCGCGTAATTCATCAGTCCACGTTACATTTTGAGGCAGCTCGAAACATAGTTTATTAAAGTAATACTTGGGGAAAAAACTTGACAAGTAGAAATTAAGTGTCGATCATATAGAACAATATCATATAAAATAGCGTTTGTGGAGTCCATATTTTTGCAGTCATAATTTGTATCACAAAGTAACGGTTTTGTGCACTCTTTCGCCTATATCTTTTTTCCTTCCGATATATATTTTTTCAAATTAAAGAGGATAAGTATGTACACTATTATTATGCAATAAAAAATATAGGTCACCAAGCTCGTTTAAAGAAAACTAACATTTATTTCGCTATCGAGCTTAGCTTGAGAGAAATTTTTTCGTTGTTTACGTGCACGCGCTAATTTGCCCGCGCTAATGACGCGAAAATCGTGCGTAGAAGGGATGCGCAATGCAATACTGAGGAATCACCTTAAAAGATCAGTGCCATAGTAGTAGCATACTAAGAGAAGTCTTGAGCACCATTAAACACGTTATAAATACAGTGCCATAACAATGTGATAATGCCAATAAAATACGAACTTACTTAGAGTGCTATGGGTGTGTTATAGGAAAAACACGACACTCCTGAGTTTTACAAAGATGTTTCGGCAGTCGCCTCTGCCATCTTCAGTGTGAAATGAACTATCAATTACAATGAGAAATAAATACTAGAGAAATTACAATAATAATAGCAATAATTAGGACTATGACAATAGTAATTGAAAAGAAGATGGCATAGGCAACTGCCGAAACATGTTTTGTAAAACTCAGGAATGTCGTGTTTTTCTTAAAATTTATCTCTTCACTGTTCTTATCCAGACCATGTGTTATAGGACCATTCTACACTACTGTTGTAATAATAAACAAAACAAAGTCTTCGTCAACAACTTCGAGTTCACACACTTATAGTAGTGAGGTGACTAAGGGTGATTTTAAGGCGTGATGTTTACAGAGTGGAAGAAAGCATGAAATATGGCACAACGAATCTTTTTGGTGTAAGAAACAAATTTAGCCTGGGTGCCACGTGATTTGATCATCCGGGGAGGGGGAAGACACTTCATTTTAATTCTTGATAACCTTCATCAGCATGAAAACGAGGCTGCTAAATCGCTGATTACTTTGATAATGCTTTTGATTAGCAAATTAATCTAAAATACAGAAGCAACTTACAAATTAGGTTTAGTAGTTCATTTAAATAGACTTGAAGTGTTTATGCCATGATCTACTTGCTGAATAAACTGACTTCAGAGCATGCAATTGAGTTTCTGAACACAGAAAGGCTGACCGTACGGTTGGGGTTAACTGTTTTGTATGGAAAATACAAAACAGTTAACCCCAACCGTACGGTCAGCCTTTCTGTGTTCAGTTTCTTCAAGCCTTTAAATTTGCTGATCAGAACCTACCAGGTTCCGGTACTTTTTATTTGTCCGTTGGCCCTTTCTAGAGTTCAAAGTTGAGTTTTGCTCATGTTGTATAATGAGTATGTAGAGGATGCAGAGGATACAACGGAGGATGCAGTTGGAATCGCTTTTCCGTTATTTTTTATCACTGGAGTCAGAGGTAAGTTTCGATTCGAAAGACCCCGAAATAAACTTCGATCGAGCACGTTCGACAACTGTGAAATCACTGCTTGGAGCTTTGAGAGCACTTCGCAATATTTCAAGCGACGCCGGGGAAGACCTCTTTGTGGACGAGCTGCTTGTATATTAGGAATGGAAAGCTAGATACGAAGTGGAGGAGCAGGAAAACGAAAAGCAGGAAAGAAAACTCAAGGACTGCTTTGGATGGTAAATTCATTACCTAAACACAAGGTTCCCACGAGTGTTTAAAGCCCGTGTACAGTCGTCGTTTATAGCGAGAATGTATTTTGTCAAGGTATGGTTGTTCTATTAAACCCAGCTTGTAATTTACTTTCTGGAATGCTTCATGTTTATAAGAGCGAAGTACGTGTTGCAGTTTTCGAGACGCGATGACCTCCAAAACACTGGCATCATAGTTGATAGAGGGAAACTGGCATCGATCCGGCGATTGAAAATCGTCGAATTGTTTGGACCTTTATTTTTTAAGCTGCGGGAAGGAAAGCGGACGGTAGCATTTCATACAATTACCGATTTCACATTGTTACACGTTTTAAGTCGTAACTACAAATAACCGATGTAATTTTTTCTCAATGCTTGCAGTGAAATTCGTCGGATAAGCGAACAGGATGTGCTCCCTAAGTGGTCTGCAGATAATATTACGCGGTCATATTTTCGACACTATTGCACAGAATTTTTGTCGAACTGCTGTCTTTCAAACCTTGGAAAAACTCTGCGAGTCTAACAATTTTGTTCAGATATCATGTAATGTTAAAGGATTAGTCTTCGACTTTTATCTGAATCGAAAGAGAAATAAGTGTTGGTTGGCGGCGTATAGTTGCGACTTGTTTACATATCAGTAAGCTTATATATCGGTCGTAATGCTTCGTAATTTATCGCGCAACTTTGCCGGATATGTTATAAATACTGTGGGATTGGGAAGATATAGGTTGTCGATAGTATCTCTACAAATTGCTGGTTGGCTTTCAGCAGAAAATTTTGAAAATAGCGTTTGAAAGTCTGCGGAACAAATTCCACTAAGAGTTCTTCAATGGTTCTTACAGGGTTAGTTCGCTTGTTCGATAATTCGACAAAATCAGCCATCGTTTTTATTGTACTGTTGACCGATCATTGCTATTAAATTGTATAGTATATCTTTCTTTTAATCTGGGATATTGCTGCAACAGTCGATAGCACCCCTGGAAGGCGTTTCTGCGCACTTTTCGAATATGTTTTGCATCATCCTCAAGGAAATGAGAGGGCGGGAGATATTCGATCTTCCTGGGTAGACGTCACACCAGCTGCTGGACCCATTCTCCTCAGGCTCGGTCGTGCAACAAAATGGCGGTGTTTAGAGCTATTTTCGAGATTTCGTCGGGGCACAGAAAATCGAGGATTTATACGAATTAAAAAATTTTTCGAAGAAGTATTTCAAATAACAAGTAGATTCGTTTAAGCGAGAAAAAAAATTTGGGGTTAGGTGCACTTGCTTGTGCTGGCAGATGCAAATGTAGAAAAGCTAATCTTCCTTGCACAGGGTTATGTCAGTGTTCAGGAGAATGCAGCAATAATTAACACTGATGTCATCTTTAAAAGATAAATTCCAAATACCGTATTGCTATCCAGTTTTCAAAATAGTTTCCATCACTGGTAACCTCTGAAACCTGCCGCCCACCCCCCCACACCTTAGAGACATCTTCGTGAGTTGATTCCCAGAATAATTTCTTGGCGCGACTTGTAGTTTAGGATATAACTATAACCACGATATAAATGTACCTTTTTGTTAGTCCATTCTGTGATGACATTGTTCTTACGTATTCAGTATGTGCAAGAGGACAGAAATCTCAGCATGTGACTGTCACGTGACTACATTATTAGTACTCTTAAGTCTTTGTGAAACGAAAAGAGTACCCAATAGTTATTTCTAATGTTGTTTTTACGTATTCAGTATGTGCAAGAGGACAGAAATCTCAGCATGTGACTGTCACGTCACTACATTATTAGAACTCTTAAGTCTTTGTGAAACGAAAAGAGTACCCAATAGTTATTTCTAATTTTTTTAGGCAAATGTTAACTGATTCTAAGCATATTTTACAACATTAAATATTTAAGTCTCGTTTCCATGCTAGCAAAGACTGTCGCAAAATGAATTGGCTGTCACGTCCCCCGGATGATCGGATCACGTGGCACGCTGACTAAATTTGTTTGCCATATCCATAGTTAATAGAGGGGAATGGTTATGAAACTCGACAACATTTCCAATTTAATTTCGTTTATGGTTTTTCTATTATAGTTTTCCGATTTTTTCTAAATTAAAAAGAGTATTTGTAGCTCTTTTCGCCTTCTTCTACCCAGCGGCCATTTAGACCTGAAAATTGCCAGCCGTTGCCTTTATTTTCATAATTGCTGTTGGAAGTTTCCTTTTTAAGGTCGTTCATAGTGGTTTAAGAAACTCCGTCAAGGTTAGAGTTTCATAACCATTCCCCTCTATTAACTATGGATATGGCAAACAAATTTAGTCAGCGTGCCACGTGATCCGATCATCCGGGGGACGTGACAGCCAATTCATTTTGCGACAGTCTTTGCTAGCATGGAAACGAGACTTAAATATTTTAATGTTGTAAAATATGCTTAGAATCAGTTAACATTTGCCTAAAAAAATTAGAAATAACTATTGGGTACTCTTTTCGTTTCACAAAGACTTAAGAGTTCTAATAATGTAGTGACGTGACAGTCACATGCTGAGATTTCTGTCCTCTTGCACATACTGAATACGTAAAAACAACATTAGAAATAACTATTGGGTACTCTTTTCGTTTCACAAAGACTTAAGAGTACTAATAATGTAGTCACGTGACAGTCACATGCTGAGATTTCTGTCCTCTTGCACATACTGAATACGTAAGAACAATGTCATCACAGAATGGACTAACAAAAAGGTACATTTATATCGTGGTTATAGTTATATCCTAAACTACAAGTCGCGCCAAGAAATTATTCTGGGAATCAACTCACGAAGATGTCTCTAAGGTGTGGGGGGGTGGGCGGCAGGTTTCAGAGGTTACCAGTGATGGAAACTATTTTGAAAACTGGATAGCAATACGGTATTTGGAATTTATCTTTTAAAGATGACATCAGTGTTAATTATTGCTGCATTCTCCTGAACACTGACATAACCCTGTGCAAGGAAGATTAGCTTTTCTACATTTGCATCTGCCAGCACAAGCAAGTGCACCTAACCCCAAATTTTTTTTCTCGCTTAAACGAATCTACTTGTTATTTGAAATACTTCTTCGAAAAATTTTTTAATTCGTATAAATCCTCGATTTTCTGTGCCCCGACGAAATCTCGAAAATAGCTCTAAACACCGCCATTTTGTTGCACGACCGAGCCTGAGGAGAATGGGTCCAGCAGCTGGTGTGACGTCTACCCAGGAAGATCGAATATCTCCCGCCCTCTCATTTCCTTGAGGATGATGCAAAACATATTCGAAAAGTGCGCAGAAACGCCTTCCAGGGGTGCTATCGACTGTTGCAGCAATATCCCAGATTAAAAGAAAGATATACTATACAATTTAATAGCAATGATCGGTCAACAGTACAATAAAAACGATGGCTGATTTTGTCGAATTATCGAACAAGCGAACTAACCCTGTAAGAACCATTGAAGAACTCTTAGTGGAATTTGTTCCGCAGACTTTCAAACGCTATTTTCAAAATTTTCTGCTGAAAGCCAACCAGCAATTTGTAGAGATACTATCGACAACCTATATCTTCCCAATCCCACAGTATTTATAACATATCCGGCAAAGTTGCGCGATAAATTACGAAGCATTACGACCGATATATAAGCTTACTGATATGTAAACAAGTCGCAACTATACGCCGCCAACCAACACTTATTTCTCTTTCGATTCAGATAAAAGTCGAAGACTAATCCTTTAACATTACATGATATCTGAACAAAATTGTTAGACTCGCAGAGTTTTTCCAAGGTTTGAAAGACAGCAGTTCGACAAAAATTCTGTGCAATAGTGTCGAAAATATGACCGCGTAATATTATCTGCAGACCACTTAGGGAGCACATCCTGTTCGCTTATCCGACGAATTTCACTGCAAGCATTGAGAAAAAATTACATCGGTTATTTGTAGTTACGACTTAAAACGTGTAACAATGTGAAATCGGTAATTGTATGAAATGCTACCGTCCGCTTTCCTTCCCGCAGCTTAAAAAATAAAGGTCCAAACAATTCGACGATTTTCAATCGCCGGATCGATGCCAGTTTCCCTCTATCAACTATGATGCCAGTGTTTTGGAGGTCATCGCGTCTCGAAAACTGCAACACGTACTTCGCTCTTATAAACATGAAGCATTCCAGAAAGTAAATTACAAGCTGGGTTTAATAGAACAACCATACCTTGACAAAATACATTCTCGCTATAAACGACGACTGTACACGGGCTTTAAACACTCGTGGGAACCTTGTGTTTAGGTAATGAATTTACCATCCAAAGCAGTCCTTGAGTTTTCTTTCCTGCTTTTCGTTTTCCTGCTCCTCCACTTCGTATCTAGCTTTCCATTCCTAATATACAAGCAGCTCGTCCACAAAGAGGTCTTCCCCGGCGTCGCTTGAAATATTGCGAAGTGCTCTCAAAGCTCCAAGCAGTGATTTCACAGTTGTCGAACGTGCTCGATCGAAGTTTATTTCGGGGTCTTTCGAATCGAAACTTACCTCTGACTCCAGTGATAAAAAATAACGGAAAAGCGATTCCAACTGCATCCTCCGTTGTATCCTCTGCATCCTCTACATACTCATTATACAACATGAGCAAAACTCAACTTTGAACTCTAGAAAGGGCCAACGGACAAATAAAAAGTACCGGAACCTGGTAGGTTCTGATCAGCAAATTTAAAGGCTTGAAGAAACTGAACACAGAAAGGCTGACCGTACGGTTGGGGTTAACTGTTTTGTATTTTCCATACAAAACAGTTAACCCCAACCGTACGGTCAGCCTTTCTGTGTTCAGAAACTCAATTGCATGCTCTGAAGTCAGTTTATTCAGCAAGTAGATCATGGCATAAACACTTCAAGTCTATTTAAATGAACTACTAAACCTAATTTGTAAGTTGCTTCTGTATTTTAGATTAATTTGCTAATCAAAAGCATTATCAAAGTAATCAGCGATTTAGCAGCCTCGTTTTCATGCTGATGAAGGTTATCAAGAATTAAAATGAAGTGTCTTCCCCCTCCCCGGATGATCAAATCACGTGGCACCCAGGCTAAATTTGTTTCTTACACCAAAAAGATTCGTTGTGCCATATTTCATGCTTTCTTCCACTCTGTAAACATCACGCCTTAAAATCACCCTTAGTCACCTCACTACTATAAGTGTGTGAACTCGAAGTTGTTGACGAAGACTTTGTTTTGTTTATTATTACAACAGTAGTGTAGAATGGTCCTATAACACATGGTCTGGATAAGAACAGTGAAGAGATAAATTTTAAGAAAAACACGACATTCCTGAGTTTTACAAACATGTTTCGGCAGTTGCCTATGCCATCTTCTTTTCAATTACTATTGTCATAGTCCTAATTATTGCTATTATTATTGTAATTTCTCTAGTATTTATTTCTCATTGTAATTGATAGTTCATTTCACACTGAAGATGGCAGAGGCGACTGCCGAAACATCTTTGTAAAACTCAGGAGTGTCGTGTTTTTCCTATAACACACCCATAGCACTCTAAGTAAGTTCGTATTTTATTGGCATTATCACATTGTTATGGCACTGTATTTATAACGTGTTTAATGGTGCTCAAGACTTCTCTTAGTATGCTACTACTATGGCACTGATCTTTTAAGGTGATTCCTCAGTATTGCATTGCGCATCCCTTCTACGCACGATTTTCGCGTCATTAGCGCGGGCAAATTAGCGCGTGCACGTAAACAACGAAAAAATTTCTCTCAAGCTAAGCTCGATAGCGAAATAAATGTTAGTTTTCTTTAAACGAGCTTGGTGACCTATATTTTTTATTGCATAATAATAGTGTACATACTTATCCTCTTTAATTTGAAAAAATATATATCGGAAGGAAAAAAGATATAGGCGAAAGAGTGCACAAAACCGTTACTTTGTGATACAAATTATGACTGCAAAAATATGGACTCCACAAACGCTATTTTATATGATATTGTTCTATATGATCGACACTTAATTTCTACTTGTCAAGTTTTTTCCCCAAGTATTACTTTAATAAACTATGTTTCGAGCTGCCTCAAAATGTAACGTGGACTGATGAATTACGCGCGTGATTAGCACGAGTACAGGCATAAATGTGGTCAGTTTGGCCCATCACATCTCTTAAACGAGAATGGTGACCTATCATTTTTATTGTATTTTTCGAAACAGTGCTTGGTAGAGAACTTTCTGGGAAAGTTAAAAAAAAAATTCATCGGTAACTTTTATTTCTGAGGAATCACCTTAACTGCAGTAGGACCCAGGTGTATCAGTAGTTCATTGACTGTGACCATCTACTGGTGAAGGTGGCCCTGAAAAGAACTGTTTCTTTTTAATTTTATTAGCAAACTATTCTACAATGCGCCCATTGTCGCACTGCAATAAGATTGGGGATAAATTTGGCGATCTGACGGTCACAGTGTGAGACTGGAGGGTGGATGGCTGGGGAAATCAAATCTAGCATTGAATCCACGGGCCTCCCCGCAAGCACCAATCGTCCCATACCGGCACGATCCCCGCACCGTGCGGCAGTTGAGCCAAAGTGATATTTTATTCATGTGCACTGATCTTATATGCGTTGCTTTAATGTATGCAGTGTGAATGGTAAACTATTCCCACTGTGTCCATTGTCACACCGCAATAAGATTGGGGATACATTTGGCTGCTGTTCCTTATAGTGTCACTCAGTTTGTACTCGTCAACCAGGTAGTATAGGGCTGTGTGACGTCTAGTCCAACCAACGTGATCCATGATCTCGGCCAGATCCGTGCCTGTAAGAGCTAGAGTGATCGCACAGCCGGAGTGGAAATCATCGAGCGTTTCGCCGTTATCTGCATTCATCTCCGTAAGGTAACCCATTAAACGTGATTCAGCTGCAGAGGAAGTAAAAGGGGCGTCTTGTGCCCAAATCAGGTGTGATTGGACGAAATAGGTAACTGCACGTTAAATCCACCCTTATATCACGCGAGGACAGATTTCTGCTTGCGCATTTCTCCTCACTCCAAATACATTCTCGTTCTCATGTCTTAAAGTCTTTCCCCAAATGTGATTGAAAAGGAAACCGTCGTCATTAGGGAAACGTAGGATTTCAGGGACCATAATCTGTCCCTAGTCGATCTCTACTAAAAAAAAAGCTAGTTTAAAACATGCCTGATCGCTGGCTATTACAAATCTGTCAATCGCTGTGTCTGAGGTTCTTAATTTTTGTCTAGGTGTGAACATTATTGTGTTAGCTTATCAACGAAGAAAGGGTTCCGCGGAAGAATTGTTCCGCGGTTGCCAGCCTCAAAAAAATCCTTCACCGACTCGTCAGACGCTGGGTTGCCTAGGCCTTGACGCTTGTCCCACTCGCCGTCTCTTCCAATAGAATCGAGAATAGCTCGTAGCTTACCGATATAAAGAGTCCATAGTCTTATAAGATAGACGTATAGGCCACAAGTGTATCGTCCCGCTTGGCCGATGTACTTACAGCCCTTGCGGTGAATCTGATTTTTCCCATTCTTGTTTTAAAAAAATAGGGAACCGACAAATATCCCGCGGAGTCACAGTGGCAATTGTGATATGGCCAGGAGGTGAAGCAAGAAAGGTGTCAAACTCCTTTCTTCGCGAGTCCTTCCGTTTAGCATAGCTGGTAGCACGATCAAAGTCCATTAGTTGACGTACGCGCTGGTTAATGCGCTCCAGATCGATGTCAGTCTTGTCAATGTTAACCACTGTCACGATTTTCCAGTTTTTACCACAACGTTGGCAGAATCTAGAATCCTTATCATTCGCATGGGAGCATACTGGACATCTAACGGAAGGTGTAAACAACTTGGCAACGATGGGGAGATTCTAACTAGAGAAAAGGACGAGAGACTTGTAATCTATCAAAACACTCTTTATTCTCTTTGTATATCAAACATCGTATCTGCATACGACAGGATTATACAAGAAAGGGAAAGAAAATTCCTTATTCTGACCAAGGGATCCCACATTCCAGGGATTTATTCAATTTCAATTTAATATATTGCTACTCTCACCGTCACAGACAAGCTCAGAGCTCTTATGGAAAAACTATCTGGAAGGCCCACACGTCCCCTGGGATCCTGCTTTCACTGCTCCAACCTTCCTTTGCACCTGCCAGCTACCGCACTTTTGTAGAAAACCATTATAAAAGAGGCCACCAGTAATTTCTCGGCTATGTTTCCAGGACCACATTTGTGCATGATTGCCTATACGACTGGAGGAAAGGCAAGACTGAGCCGACTAGAAAATTTGGCGGGAAAACGTACGGACGCTGCATCACGGTAGAAACCCGAATCAAATCGTGTGTTAACAAGTTCAACAAGGGCATGGCGTCAAATGGTGGAGAGGACGCCCTAGCCTATCAGACATGGCGTTGGAATTGAGAGGGCCGGATCAGATCACACGAGTGGCCCTTTCCACCCCCGAACCTCAGTTGTACTTTATTCCTGATCTCTGATGTGAGTGTATAGTCGAAGGATGATAATCTGCGAGAAGGGGCGTCCACCGGATTTTGTTGAGATAGAACATACATCATGTGCAGTAGGATGTTCAAATCCATGGTGGTAAAGAACAAAGCCTTTATAGCATTGTTCAAGTCACGACTTTCTCACCTTTACCCCCTTGATTATTCCACGCACGCATGACCACCAGATTATCAATCATTACATCGACACGACTAATGAATTAAAATTGACTTTCATAAACCAAGGAAATACCCTAAGCGTACTAGATGAAATGGCACGAGAAACACCGCTGCTTTGGCAGCCGCGAGATTACGCTCATCATTAGAACCTTAAGTGTCTTATTGTCCCTTGTCAAGCGACATATGGAGCTGAGCTTTATGTCTGTCATCGATATGCAGGAGACAAGGAACACCTTAGGGACGCAGAAAATTCGACGACATAAGGCCCGTCGAATGATATACATAATGTGAAATTTTCCAACCAAATGGTAATGTGTTATAGGTAAAAAACCAACCGCCCCACTGGATACCAAATGCGCATGACTTTCTTCAGATAGCAGGAGGTGGCCATATCCTGACTTGTCCGAGTCCGTCTGATAAGAATCCTTGAAGACATACCGGGGTAAGTCGGTCACTCTATCCAACGAGAAAGGCTTCTCCAGCATCCACAGGTTTAATTATCGCGCATCATGACAGTCTCGGCTTCGTAGGCTTAACTGTTAACAGTAAAACGATATGATGTGGACTCACTTGACCAACCTTACCCACTAGAGAAATTGCACCGGATTTCAGGCGACTTAATAGCCTTGTTCTGACAACTTCTCTAAACTGTTTGCACGATACGTTATTCTTGAACAAACCTGTGGGGTGGCTGATCGGAATCGTAACGCTCCCCCTTAAACGTTCCTTTAAAATTTCTGAAATATGGGAATATCGACACCTTATTCCTAATCCACGACAAAACCTCTTCCTGGTGTAAAGATGGAGCTTATTTTGCGTTTTCTGCCCAATTAGCTGCATGTTTGTGGAGCTCCCCTACCACAAAATGAACAGGATCTCGGAACAGTAGCTCATCTACGTGCCCAGTGACCTCTCCCTTTTCGTCTAGACGAGATTTCTGCCCACTCACTGCGGACGACTACGGGATTTCCCTTCATGTTCACCCACTGTATCGCACGTGCGCAAACATCAGCATTATTGATATAGTTGTCAAATGTTATAATC
>JAHPZR010052102.1:0-2500 GCA_019787425.1 Platygyra sinensis
ATGCTGTTTTGCAAGAACGGCGATGAAATGTACAAAGAAGACTACAAAGATTTATAACGCACGTGTACAGCTATTGTTTTGCTCATTAAACCCTTTGTTTAGTGACGTTCTCGTTGCCTTCGTCGTCGTGGTTTGCTTAGGTTCCCCAATGCCATCATGTGTCCGTAGTGCAAGGCTAATTGGCAAAAGTGTAATAAACTGTCCGGATTTGTATTTGTTACACCTTTCATTCTCCATTATTTCCCCGAAAATGCATGTGAATGCGTTACTTTGAAAGCGCTGGTTCATTCGTGGTTATTGTGATTCCTCAATATTGCATTGCGCATCCCTACTGCGCACGATTTTCGCATATTAGCGCGCGCAAATGAGCGCGTGCGTGTAGACCCATGTAGATAACGAGGAAATTTCTCTCAATCTAAGCTCAATAGCGCAAGAAATATCCTTTTCTTTTAAATGAGCATGGTGACCTATATTTTTTTAGCTAATAATAGTGTACATATTGTCCTCTTTCATTTATCGGGTGGAAGAAAAAGGATGCACGAGGTACGAAGAGGATAGGTGGAAAAAAAATATATACGTGGAAACATGCACAAAACCGGTACTCTGGGATGGAAATTATGACCGCGAAAACAACGACTGTACGAACGCTTTAGGGCTGGTTCACACTTTGACATAAGCATAAGCATAAGCATAAGCACAAGCTTAAACATAAGCATAAGAAAAATAAGTGTGAACCAGGGTTACATAACCATAACCACAAGCATAAGCATAACGTCCACGTCGTTTCAAAAGGTGTGATTTTTCCACAAATTTTGTATGATATAATTGCTTATGCTCGACACTTTCTACCTGTCGAGTTTTTTCCGAAATAATGAAGGCGCTATGTAAAGCTGGTTTCTATTTTTGTTTTTCTCACTTCCTTTTAGCGTTATATTGAATATTTACATATGACCTAAATCGTCCTTAATTGTTCAAAATCTGTTTTGCGTGCCCTTAAACAACTCTAATGTATCTTTATGGGCTAAAGAAAGTCATCTAAGCTCAATATCGATAAAAAAGCTATGCAAACGCAAAATAACTTCTATATGCCATCCTTCAACATTTCAACGTCATCTGCTAAACAACCTACATTGAAACTTTACATGACAACTTTAATTTGTAGGTCAAGCTTTGCTGACCACAGTTCTAAGAATCATTCGCGTTGGATTATGATTATTCTACGAAGGCAGACGAGGTCAAAACATCTCTAATATCAGTTTGTGATTGGTCAGTAATATGAGGCTAAAAAAAACCATATTCGATCACAAGACTTCACTGTTTGGGCGTTTTCAGTTCTAGACCCATTTTGTGTTCTGCTCACAATCATGGATGTAAAAACCTTGCTATACAATCTTCATGAAGAAGTATCCTGTTCTGTGTGCATGACCACATTCACAGATCCAAAACAGCTGCCATGTTTACACAGTTTTTGCCTTCACTGCTTGGAGAGAATTCTACGAACGAGTGGCCGCCATGATATCCTAACTTGCCCGGAATGTAGAAGAGAGAGTAGAGTCCCTGGCAGTGGAAACCTGAAGGACTTGCCGACCAATTTTCGCATCAACAGTCTCCTAGATGTGTTGGCCATCAAAGAGTGTAACACTACGGCAGTCAAATGTGGTAACTGCGACAAGAAGAGCTCCCATAGTTTGTACTGTTTCCAGTGTTGTGCATTCTGGTGTGACGACTGTATCACTGGGCACAACATAATCCGAGCTAATAAAGAACACCGTGTGTTGGCGATTAAAGACTTCCAAGATCAAGACATAGAGGAAGTGTTAAAGCGACCAGCATTCTGTAGAAAGCCAGGACACGAAAAGAAAGAACTGGAATTCTTTTGTAAGATCTGTGAAGTTTCCGTTTGCAACGCTTGTGCCTTGACAGATCACGATGGTCACGCCAAAGTGTTTTTGGAAGAAGCTGCAAATGAACGCAAATTACAAGTGAAATCTGCCATTGAATCTCAAAAAGAAAAATTGAAGATGAAGAAAAATGAAATCACTAAGCTTGATAAAAACTGTGTTGAAATTCAGGAACACGCCGCCAGGGTGAAAAAAAGAGTGGAGCAGTTCATGGAGACAATATTTCAAGTTATCGATGCGAAGAAGCAGGAGATCATTAATGAAGTTGAGAACCTGGTGAAAGAATCCCTCCAACGTCTTGAAACAAGAGCGAGGGAGATTGAAGATGAGGTCAAAATGTCCGAGGCAGCACTGGACAAAGCTGAAACACTTTTGAAACAAAGCCCAAGCACCGAAATCATGCAGCCAAACAAGTTTCTAAACAAAATATTTCACGAGGAAGATGGTCAAGAAAATTCAGCCGATCGTGACGGGGTAAACTTTCTCGTGTTTGATTTCGTGAAAAATGAGAGGTTTCTCGAGAATGTAAACGCTGCAAGCATTGGCTTCTTAAAACCCGTAATTTCCAAGAGTAGACCGCATCTTTCAACTGCCGATGG
>JAHPZR010052102.1:7500-10000 GCA_019787425.1 Platygyra sinensis
GAGATCATCTGGTTTGAAAATTATACTTTATGGAACAGATCACCGAACTCTTAAACAGCTATCACTTCGCACGAATCGAGCCATCACTTTGTACGTTTCTTCTCTTCAGGACATCTCTCCATAAAACGGTATGACATGAAGCGGAGTACCTCCTGTAAGTTTGTTGTGTTGCTACATCACACTACAGCGCACCTGGCTAGCATTTTTTTTCGAACAACCCTTCCAGCCTTTCCCACAGAAACAAGTAAATATGCGAATCTCAGAATCATCGTGTTCTCGATTTAACTTCACATCCGGCCCTCGACCCATTCTCCGTTAAACTCGGTCGTGGACCAAAATGGCAGCAATTTCACGTACTTTGACGAGCCATAGAAAATCAAAGATTTAACCAAATCGAAAAATTTTTGCGGCTAAGTACTCCACAAAATAAGCTTTAGTGTTTTAGCGAAAAAAAGTTTTTGGGGTTAGGTGCACTTTAATTGCAATCCATCTTAAACTTACAGGGTAATCACAGGGTAACTTGTTATTTTGAGATTTTGAGTAAACAGAAAAATGTCTTGATTCAAGGTAGATACAAAGTAAGGACAGCATGATTGGCCGCAAGAGCAACAGTGAGATTTGTTTTACAAAGATTCGAAACATTGAGAGTCATAGAGAGAATTTTGATAAGCAGGATGCAATGCAACTTTTGGCAAAGTTTAAAAAATTTCTGTACATGGGGTTCAGAGCCACCTGCACTAGCTTTAAAACTTTCTTGAATACCAGTTCAAATGTTAAAAGTTTCAGATTTCAATTTATGTGTAATGTATGCTACAAAACACTTGCACAAACAGCACTCCAGAATATAACACTGCATTGCTCTGCACGACCATTAAACGCAAACAAAGAAACCAGGTCACCTGAAATGTGTTCAAAACTCATCCGAACTAATCCTCGCTCGAATCCTAGCTCGAATCCTGGCTACGAATCGATCCTGGCTCGAATCCTGGCTCGAATCCTGGCTCGAATCCTGGTTCGAATCCTAGCTCGGATCCTGGCTCGAATCCTGGCTTGGATCCTGGCTCGAATCCTGGCTCGGATCCTGGCTCGAATCCTGGCTCGAAGTTTAGGTATCCTCCTCAGGAGAGATATATATTAAAATTCTTCTTGATAGTGAGGACTAGAGGACACAAAAAAAGAAATGAATTTCCTTTGTTTGTGTCCTCTATGCCACGCTGCCATGCTGAATTTTAATGAGTGACTATAAACTGCAAGGGACCGCATACAATAAACGCTGCCAGCGTAGGATCTACAAGAGATCTGATCAGCCAAAAAAATATGTATAAAGGCAATAGACTGCAAGGCTGATACTACGGGAAAAAACGTTTCGAGACACCAACATGACCAGAACCGATAAAGCAAGATCGCAACGTACTGTGGACAGCTGTTTCGCTCTTGTTGGAGCTCGTCAGCACAGTGTAGCGAAGATACGTAACGCCAGCCAAGAGCCAACGCACTTAAATTGCAAAAACTCCGCTCACTATATCAAGTTCTGTACACGCGATGTCACATCACGTGTTTCGGAACGCAAGAAAACCAAAATGTCACGATTGGTGTCTCGAAAAACAAAAATAAATGTGGCTGGACAAAGCCACGCAGCCTAAACATTTAAGCATTCAAACGCATGGCCAGTACCATGCTTTAAAAACGCAGCGTATCGGATCTAAGAAGACCTACGATCCGAAAATTCATAAATGAGTGACTATAAACTGCAAGGGACCGCATACGATAAACGCTGCCAGCGTAGGGTCTACAAGAGATCTGATCAGCCAAAAAAATATGTATAAAGGCAATAGACTGCAAGGCTGATACTACGGGGAAAACGTTTCGAGACACCAACGTGTATATGACGGGGCCCGTTTCTCGAAGCTCCCGGTAATTACCGGGCCCTTTAAGCTGTTTTGTTTTCCATTCCAGATGGGAGTATCAAAAGGTTTTAAAATTGTATTGTAAGGTTATCAGCTAAAGAAACAAAATGGACTTTGATTTCAAAATAGGATTTCGGCCCGGTAATTACCGGGAGCTTCGAGAAACGGGCACCACAGAACCGATAAAGCTGGATCGCAATTGTGAACAGTGAATTTTGAATTTATATATGGAAAGTGGTCTGCAGGAGCTAGAAGAGGAGTTCAGTGGAACTGTCCGGGATGTGCCAAGCGACTGGCCAAGTGTGTCCTTTAAAACGGGAGCTCTTTTACTAGAGTGGCCCTTTTCTACTGTTATTAGGCTAAAGGATATCTTTTATTGAATTGTGAACTGAAACATTCCGTTGAACGCAGGGGGGAGGGGTCTATTGCTTTGCTATACTGATAAATTTTGACTTCAAAGTTTGTCCCTGGCAAAAATTATATCCATCACTTTAAAAGTGATGGGATATCGTTCGTTACTCCACGGACCACGGGGTCTTTGTTATGTATAGCTTTGATTAATTCTAATGTAAATCACGTTTCTCAATTATTCA
>JAHPZR010052102.1:15000-42792 GCA_019787425.1 Platygyra sinensis
TTGTAGACCCTACGCTGGCAGCGTTTATCGTATGCGGTCCCTTGCAGTTTATAGTCACTCATTTATGATTTTCGGATCGTAGGTCTTCTTAGATCCGATACGCTGCGTTTTTAAAGCATGGTACTGCCATGCGTTTGAATGCTTAAATGTTTAGGCTGCGTGGCTTTGTCCAGCCACATTTATTTTGTTTTCGAGACACCAATCGTGACATTTTGGTTTTTCTTGCGTTCCGAAACACGTGATGTGACATCGCGTGTACAGACTTGATATAGTGAGCGGAGTTTTTGCAATTTAAGTGCGTTGGCTCTTGGCTGGCGTTACGTATCTTCGCTACACTGTGCTGACGAGCTCCAACAAGAGCGAAACAGCTGTCCACAGTACGTTGCGATCTTGCTTTATCGGTTCTGGTCATGTTGGTGTCTCGAAACGTTTTTTCCCGTAGTATCAGCCTTGCAGTCTATTGCCTTTATACCTATTTTTTTGGCTGATCAGATCTCTTGTAGATCCTACGCTGGCAGCGTTTATTGTATGCGGTCCCTTGCAGTTTATAGTCACTCATTAAAATTCAGCATGGCAGCGTGGCATAGAGGACACAAACAAAGGAAATTCATTTCTTTTTTTGTGTCCTCTAGTCCTCACTATCAAGCAGAATTTTAATATATATCTCTCCTGAGGAGGATACCTAAACTTCGAGCCAGGATTCGAGCCAGGATCCGAGCCAGGATTCGAGCCAGGATCCAAGCCAGGATTCGAGCCAGGATCCGAGCTAGGATTCGAACCAGGATTCGAGCCAGGATTCGAGCCAGGATTCGAGCCAGGATCGATTCGTAGCCAGGATTCGAGCTAGGATTCGAGCGAGGATTAGTTCGGATGAGTTTTTGAACACATTTCAGGTGACCTGGTTTCTTTGTTTGCGTTTAATGGTCGTGCAGAGCAATGCAGTGTTATATTCTGGAGTGCTGTTTGTGCAAGTGTTTTGTAGCATACATTACACATAAATTGAAATCTGAAAACTTTTACATTTGAACTGGTATTCAAGAAAGTTTTAAGCTAGTGCAGGTGGCTCTGAACCCCATGTACAGAAATTTTTTAAACTTTGCAAAAGTTGCATTGCATCCTGCTTATCAAAATTCTCTCTATGACTCTCAATGTTTCGAATCTTTGTAAAACAAATCTCACTGTTGCTCTTGCGGCCAATCATGCTGTCCTTACTTTGTATCTACCTTGAATCAAGACATTTTCTGTTTACTCAAAATCTCAAAATAACAAGTTACCCTGTGATTACCCTGTAAGTTTAAGATGGATTGCAATTAAAGTGCACCTAACCCCAAAAACTTTTTTTCGCTAAAAACACTAAAGCTTATTTTGTGGAGTAACTTAGCCGCAAAAATTTTTCGATTTGGTTAAATCTTTGATTTTCTATGGCTCGTCAAAGTACGTGAAATTGCTGCCATTTTGGTCCACGACCGAGTTTAACGGAGAATGGGTCGAGGGCCGGATGTGAAGTTAAATCGAGAACACGATGATTCTGAGATTCGCATATTTACTTGTTTCTGTGGGAAAGGCTGGAAGGGTGTTCGAAAAAAAATGCTAGCCAGGTGCGCTGTAGTGTGATGTAGCAACACAACAAACTTACAGGAGGTACTCCGCTTCATGTCATACCGTTTTATGGAGAGATGTCCTGAAGAGAAGAAACGTACAAAGTGATGGCTCGATTCGTGCGAAGTGATAGCTGTTTAAGAGTTCGGTGATCTGTTCCATAAAGTATAATTTTCAAACCAGATGATCTCGCTCGATGCCTGGATTTTCAGAGAGAGGAAGGGATTTTGCTGACTCAGTGACTTAAGCGAGACGAATTTGGAATAACGTCCATCGATTCATGCAGCCGTTGTTGCATCTGATCTGAGAAACAACAACAGTCAGTCGGCACAAGTAAGTAAGTAAGTAAGCACAGCCGACAGATAGTTTTTGTATTTGCCCACTACTAATCTTAAAATTAAAACTCCATTTCTGAAGCCATACAGGTTTAATTCCTGGATATTCAGTAACACACTTTAAGGTAACATCAGCACCAATATCTTCAAGAACAAGATCACTCTTCTTTGAGTCTTGACAACCTTAGGCCCGGTTCATACGTCGCATTTCCGCCGTGTCGAATGCAATTGAGACAATAGATAATGAGATGATTTGCTTCATTATCTTTTGTTTGAATTGCATTCGACACGGCAGAAGTGCGACGTATGAACTGGGCCTAAACTCACTTTAATATAATAATAACAACAATAACATTCGCTGCTGTTTTGAAGGGAAGCAACGCTACAATTTCCACACTCGCAGGAAAAGAACACGAACATTGTGTCATGGGATAATCATTTTGGTCTACGTTAAACGAATGAAGTTAAAATAATTTGAGAAAGTTGACGGACTTGACTTTTATTTATACGAAAGTATGTTAATGCGAGATCGAAGAATGCGCGAATTTAGTAAATATACGCACCACACGCTACAGTCTCTTTGACTTCTACATATCATTGCCTTCGGGTCTGTCCATCAGAGCTCGTTCGAGTTCTTTGTCAGCATCCACCTCATTTGTCTATCCATTCTTCGTTGGCCAGAGAGTTGTCAGCATATAAATCAGCTCGGCCGTCATCATTTAACTATTCACTTTGCTTTGTTGACAAGTGCGAGTTGTCATTCTCTTCAGCGATGTAATAAATTTCGGAGTCTTCTGAGTCAAAGCTCATTTCAGAATCCGACGAAGTAGAAGATATTGTTGATAAAAACAGAAATCTGTCGACTGTGGAGCTCCCAGCGAAAAACTTGTGCCGGCAAAAAGACTTCTACGCTCACACGGAGTAAAAAGGCCCGACTGGGACAGCCGAAGCTTTCGTTCTCGAAGTGACGTCACGTCTTTACTCTCCCCGACTCCTTATGCTCGGTCGTGAACCATACGAAACTCGGTTTCAAGGGGGCACAGAAATTCGAGGATTTAACCCGAATCGAAAAATTTTTGCGGCTAATTACTCCACAAAATAAGCTTTATTGTTTAGCGAAAAAAAATTTTTGGGGTTAGTGCACTTTAACAAAAAAACAAGGATTAACGTGCGCCATCCTGACATACTACCTTAACACAGAGTAGCTCGCCTTTGTACTGAAACTGAACATGCTGCGTGACAGGGTACGACTTGGTTCCAGGCCAAACTTGAGATCGAAGTTAGCAGAGCGTCGAAAACAGCCATTAAAGCCATCGCGACGACAGCGTGGAAAAATCACTTGTTCTTATATAACAAACTGGGTCTACGCCTGTTACTCAAACCAGAGAAGTTTGAAGGGCGCAGGATTCCAAGAAGAGCTCGCCCGCCCAGGAAGTTAATGGAATATTACTCAAGCGTAGAAAAACAGAGGATATTTGGCAGATCCTGTTGAACTTGAAAATGTCACACTACAAACTTATAAGCTTGAAAATGAAGTGGATTAGTGCTAGACATACTTGGCTACTTTTCAGTAACGCTGTTTGCTCGATTACTCTAAAGTGATTAAAAGATATCAAAGACAATTGTGTAGTTTTGCACAAAAAGAGCGTTTTCCTCTCTTTCGACCCCAAATCTCTAGTTTAAAGAATGAAGTTGGGGGTGGGTATGGTAGGGGGGAGTGCTGTTGTATAGAAATGTTTTTCCTGCTAGCTAGCTTGCGAAAGAGGCATGGAAACGAAGTTCTTGCACACTGAATGGGGGACCTGGGTACCAGTCAGGCTGTCAGTTTCACGCTCGGTCACGTGATTTTTCTTTTTCTTGCCGCGACAGTGTAACAGTTTTCCCACCCTCCCACCCCGTAAGCGAGTTATTGCCAGAGTTTCTAGACAGTGTATCAACGTTTGGGTAGTTTTCTACTGTGTTGACTCCAATTCTGTTATCGTTGTGATGTTGATAGAATTGTCAATACGTCTGTTGCATTGTCGTGTGGCAGACAAAATGCATTCAGTGTGTGAGAATGTTCAGTTTTTCATGGGTTGTAATACTCATTCTGTACTGGAGATGTCACGCAGTCTTAAATAGGCAGTTAAGCGAACAACGACGACGACGACAGACGCCTAGTAAAATGGAATTTATATTTTATCAACGAAATTTGCGATTGTCTAGATATGTTCGGTACGCCAATGGCTGTAAATGCCTAAGCTAAATATGCAATAACGGCGTCAATTCCAAATAGAAATACGAAAAATTAACCGTCGTCGTGCACGTTCCGTAGACGACACAGAACTTGGTCATTTCACGCTGTTGTTTCGCAAGGACAGCAATGAAATGTACAAAGATCTATAACGCACGTGCAAAGCTATTGTTTTGCTCATTAAACCTTTTGTTTAGTGACGTTCTCGTTTCCTTCGTCGTCGTGGTTTGCTAAGGCTCCCCAATGCAATCATGTGTACGTAGTGCAAGGCTAATTACATAACAATAGTGTAATGAACTGTCCCAATTTGTATTTGTTACACTTGTTATTCTCCATTATTTCCCGGAAATGCGTGTGTAGTCGTTACTTTAAAAGCGCTGGTTCTTTCGCGGTTAAGGTGATTCCCCAATATATTGCATTGCGCATCCCTACTGCGCACGAGTTTCGCATCATTAGCGCGCGCAAATGAGCACGTGCATGTAGATAACGAGGAAATTTCTCTCAATCTAAGTTCGATAGCGAAATAAATGTCCTTTTCTTTCAACCAGGCATGGTGACCTATGTTTTTTTTAGGTAATAATAGTGTACATATTGTCCTCTTTGATTTATCGGGTGGAAAAAAGAGATGCACGAGGCACGAGGAGGATAGGTGGAAAAAAAGATATACGTGGAAGCGAGCACAAAACCGGTACTCTGGGATGGAAGTTATGACCGCGGAAACAAGAACTATACGAACGCTTTAGGGCTGGTTCACACTTTGACATAAGCAAAAGCACAGGCATAAACATAAGCATCTGAAGACAAATATGTGTGAACCGGGGTTACATAACCATAAGCATAAGCATAAGCATAACGTCCACGTAGTTTTAAAAGGTGTGATTTTTCCACAAATTTTGTATGGTATTATTGCATATGCTTGACACTTTTTACCTGTCAAGTTTTTCCCAAGTATTGCTTTAATAAACTCTGCATCCAGCTATTGCAAAATATGACGTAGACCAATGAATAACGCGCGTGATTAACACGAGTACAGACATATATGAAGTAAGATTGACCCAACATATCTCTTGTGTGAGCTCGGTGACCTATCCGGCATTGTTAGTGCTTTTTTCAAAACAGTGCTTGGTAGAGAATATTCTGGGAAAGTTTCAAAAAAACTTATCGGCAACTTTTATTTCGCTGATTGTACTGAACCAGTTATTGGATGAAGTTCATGTGATATTCAGAATAATCAAGGCGCCATCTGAAGCTGGTTTCTATTTTGTCCTTCTCGCTTCCTTTTAGCGTTATATTAAATATTTACATATAACCTTAATCGCCCTTGATTGTTCAAAATCTCTTTTGCATAAATATAAAGAACAACCCTTAGTTATCTTAGGCAACTTTCTGGGCTAAAAAAGTCAGCTAAGCTCGATATCGATAAAGACCTATGCAAACGCAAAATAACTTCTACATGTCATCCTTCAACATTTCAACATCATCTGTTAAACCATGGTTAAACAACCTACAGTGAAACTTTACATAACAGCTTTAATTTGTAGGTCAAGCTCTGCTGACCACATTTCTAAGAATCATTGGCGTTGGATTATGATTATTCCACGAAGGCAGACAAGAAGTCAAAACATCTCTAATATCACTTTGTGATCGGTCAGTAATGCCAGGCTAAAAAAGCCATATCCGATCACAACACTTCACTGTTTGGGCGTTTTCAATTCCCAACCCATTTTGTGTTCTGCTCACAATCATGGATGTAAAAACCCTGCTAAACAATCTTCATGAAGAAGTATCCTGCCCTGTGTGCATGATCACATTCACTGATCCAAAACAGCTGCCATGTTTACACAGTTTTTGCCGTCACTGCTTGGAAGGAATTTTACGAACGAGTGGCCGCCATGATATCATAACTTGCCCGGAATGTAGAAGAGAGAGTAGAGTCCCTGACAGTGGCAACCTAAAAGACTTGCCGACCAACTTTCGTATCAACAGTCTCCTGGATGTGTTGGCCATCAAAGAGTGTAACACTACGGCAGTCAAATGTGGTAACTGCGACAAGAAGAGCTCCCACAGTTTGTACTGCTTCCAGTGTTGTGCATTCTGGTGTGACGACTGTATCACTGCGCACAACATAATCAAAGCTAGTAGAGAGCACCGTGTGTTGGCAATTAAAGACTTCCAAGATCAAGACATAGAGGAAGTGTGGAAACGACCAGCATTCTGTCGAAAAGCAGGACACGAGAAGAAAGAACTGGAATTCTTTTGCAAGATCTGTGAAGTTTCCGTTTGCAATGTGTGTGCCTTGACGGATCACGAAGGTCACGGCAAAGTGTTTTTGGAAGAAGCTGCAAATGAACGCAAGCTACAAGTGAAATCTGCCATTGAGTCTCAAAAAGAAAAATTGCAGATTAAGAAAAATGAAATCACTAAACTTGACGAAAACTGTGTTAAAATTCAGGAACAAGCCGCCAGTGTGAAAAGAAAGGTGGAGCAGTTCGTAGAGACAATATTTCAAGTTGTCGATGCGAAGAAGCAGGAGATCATTAATGAAGGTTGAGAACCTGGTTGAAAGAATCCCTCCAACGTCTTTGAAACACGAGCGAGGGAGATTGAAGATGAGGTCAAAAATGTCCCCGAAGGCCAGCACTGGACAACGCTGAAACACCTTTTTTGAAACAAAGCCCACGCGCCGAAATCATGCAGCCAAAACAAGTTTTTTCTAAACAAACTATTTCACGAGGAATAGTGGTTCACAGAAAATTCAACTCGATCAGGACAGGTGTTAAATTTGCTCGTGTTTGATTTCGTCGTTGAAAAATGCAAACGTTACTTGAGATTGTGAACGCTGCCAGCAGTGGCCCCTCCTTAAAACCCCGTACTTTCCAGAGGAGCAGACCGCTTCTTTCAACTGCCGATGGAAACAGGAGTAAATGAAGCGTTTGTCGGACTTTGGAGCATGAGTTTGTTTTTGACAACAAGAAGTAGCTGAAGGAGAACAATGTTAATGACGAGCCGTGACCGGTGTAAACAGTTCAAATCAGGAATCATCAAAGCCATGATTGTACACCGAAAAGCACGAGTCCAAGATAACAAAGATGGCAAGCTAACAAAGTCAGCTATCCTGGCCAAAGAAACTCTGGAGCAATTCGAACTATCGCGCGTGTAGTTGTGGAAATTTGAAATGAAGAATTAATGTGTGCCGTGGCAACCCCTTTGCTTTGGAAGGTCAAACCCAGGCGCAGTACAGACTACCGTCCTTATTCGTTTGGACAACGGGTTAGGCACTGGCTTGCTGCAGAATGCTTAAGTAAGCCTTGGGGAGTGGTAGCAGTGACATGAACGTAATGAATACACACAAAGTGCGTGACTGGTTTGGTAACCCACCGAATTCAGGTATTCAGTAGTGATGGGAACTTACTGTAAGATCCGTTTGGCAGAAAGGGTTAAAACAGGGAAGAATTAAACAAACCTGGTGGGTATAGCTTTTGATATAAGAATGAAGAATATTTTAGTGGCGGACAATAAGAACCACCGTGTTCCGTAGAATTGGTTCAGTGACAAAAAAGGTGGAGGATACTGGATCCGTAGATGCAGGAGCAGAGTGTGCTTGAGACGCTGGCGCGTTTAGTAAGTTAGGTCAGGGTATGGCGCGATGCGGAATCGCGGTCGTGTCGCGGGACGGAAGCTAGGCGGTGGGTAGTCTACATCGCCTCGGAGGAGACGGACTAATGTTCACCACACACGTATAGGGGGCTAACATGGCTTGTCCTGTTAACTGTGACGGAAATATTATTGTTGCAGATTCACGTAACAAACTAGTTAAGATCTTTTCTCAAAGCGGCCAGCTTTTACAGAAAATTGGCGGGGACGACTCTTTTACCTTTCCCTTCCACTGTGTCCAATATGACAAATATCTTATAGTGTCAGACAGTGTTGAACATTGCATCAAAGTGTTTGATAGGGATGGGAAATTTCAGTATAAATTTGGAAAGAAGGGGGAGGGGGACGGGGAGTTCAATGTTCCTCATTGCTTGTCTGTTAACAAGGCAGGACACCTGATGGTCTGTGATGAATTGAATCACAGAGTTCAGGTGTTTGAACCAAACGGGAAGTTTATCACAAAAGTTTGGAAGAAAAGGCAGCGGGATAGGAGAGTTTGAGAACCCAGTCTCTACAGCAATTCTTACTGATGGGAGGGTAGTTGTGACTGACTTTGACAATACTAGCATTCAGATTTTTGAGTAGATATATATGATATGTACGCACGTTCATGACGTAATGAAAAAAACAATGTCAGGATTCAGATTTCTCGATTATACTAAGAAAATGCTTTATAAATATTTCTGACCATGTTAAATACCTTGCAAGAGGCCATCCTAGTCTTGATTAAAACAAGTTCAGTTTTATTTGATTATCTTGTTAGACTTGGGTTTGAATGGTAACTTAAGGAAGTAAAATGTTGTTATTTGCGTTTTAAACTACATCCAGAACTGACTAGAAATGCAGTTAGTAAATTTAATTATAATTATGGTTTATTTTATTTGCCGGATAGTTTTAGTTGCACACACAGCGTAAACTGAAGTTGGGGACTAGAAAACCTGAAATTACCGAGGTAGCTTAAAAGATTATATTGTAAATGTTATTGTCGTTTACAAAACATTTTGTAGTTAGTGATTTACACTTTGATATTGCTGTAATAAAACGTAATATTGTAATAAAACTGTAATAAGGCTAGAGTGTGATAAAACGACAGTGGCTTGTGTAAAAAAAAAGCGGTTTTGTCTCCGAGGTAGCTTCAAAGATTAGCTTGTAATTTGTAGTTTGTTCTGAAGTAAGTTTTACAAAAAAAGTTTACATTTTGTATTGCTGTCCAACACTGCAGTTTTGTCCATTGTGTGACATTTGTCCGAATGCGAGACAATTTAGCTGCTGTTATATACACATTTGAAAAGTCTGATAATACAAGTTTTTTTTTAATAAAAAATTTTATTCAACGTTTCGGTGAGAAGTTGATGATGACATAGCGTGGGAGAAGGGTAGGGTGTGCAAGAACTTGGTTGAGTAATTTTGAAACGTGAGGTACATTGGAATCAATCTAAGCTGTACATAACGAAGACCACGGGGTGTAACAAATGATATTCTTTAAATTGAACTTTACAGCTTCCATCATTTTTTATTACAATCGAAACTTATTATAATTTTTGCCAGCAACAAGCTTATGAGGAGTATAGAATAGCAGATATGGTTGAGGTCGTAGGAACTCCCCCCTCCCCCCCACCCCCCCCCCCCCTATTCAGCGAAATGTTTCAGTTCACACTTCAATTACAGACGTCCTTCGCCTATTAAAAAAATGGTAAGAGGGGGGTGGGGCGGGGGGGGGGGGGGTTCCAATATAAAAAGATCACGTTGTAAAGGACACACTTGGTCAGTCGCTTGGTACATCCCGGGCAGTTCAATAGATTGCGGTTTCACTGAACTCCTCTTCTAGCTGCTATTGTAAAGTAGATCTGAGTTGAATTATTTCCAGTAAAAAGACGTTCAGTTACTTTCTTTCTTATTACCTACTTTGCATGCTTCTGTTATGTTCCTAAAGGCTGGTTCTTCCCTAAAGAATATAGCAGACATTCAGGTGCTTTCGAAATACGGTGCGTTTACTTTGTTTCCATTTCTGCCGCAAAAATTAATTGTTTCTGAGCCTTAACAGCCGTCACGCTTGCTCTTTGTATATCTTACTCTTCTGTCACGTTTTCTAATAACAAGAGCTCATGTCACGTTTTGTACGACCATGCACTTATGTCACGTCATTTTTACACTCGCGAGTGCGCCTTTGAAATGATGTGTGCATGTGGGCATTGGATGAGGACCAGCTCAATACACAAAATACATCAATTGGATTTTTGAGTCATTAGCAGACTATATTTTTATACAGTAAAAAACTAATGAAAAACTCTTAAAAGTGTCAATGAACATTAAAAAATGTACAAACGTTTCGGGCAGAGCCCATTGAGGCAAATTGGCATACGCCATACAAAAAACCTAATGGTGAACGAGCGCTTACACGTAACGTGCGCGTGCGTGAAACACAGCTATGAAATAGGAATGTGTAAGGAAGAGCGTACGTTACATGCGTTCGCATTAAAAGCAACGTACGCGTTTAAATAAAACTAACGTTAATGTTGAGGCCATTTGGCTGGAGTGTCCCGAACTCGAAAATAAGCCTCATCTCTTGATTCTTTCGGCGGGTGTTATCACCGCTGCAGCGTTTGAGACCACATATTTTTATACAGTTTGCCACAAAAAAGATTTTACTGATCAAGTTAAGGTCTCTGATTGGCCAATTTTTTGAACAGGCCCCAGTTACAGGCTTTGATCATCAGATGCCAATCTATCACTGATCCCGGGTTACCAATCACGACTTGATCAGATCCGTTTTCTCAGCTCTCACTAGTTTTTTTGTGTTGTTTAAGTTTGTTCTTCCATTTCAATGTCTTTGCATTGCATTTTAAGTTTTATATGGGAAGGCCCCATTCCGAATTCCAAACCATTCTTATTACGTGCGAATTAAAATTAACTCGCTATGGTCAGAGCCAGTAGCCCATTGTTATAACTTCAACAGCAAATGGCAGCCCACCTCCAACAAAAAAATGATATTACTTTCAGGCGAAGCCTCCCGATCAAATCAGCAACAGAAATGTCTGAAGTATTAACAGTACAACCGAGACAGTGAATTCATATACCTAGAGCTGGAGAGTTTTGAAATAGAAGAAAAGTCAATTTGCATTTTGGGTTTAAGACTTAGAAGACTTGTTTTTTCTTCTTCTTTGTGTTTTTTTTTTTTAGGGGAGGGGTGGAGGACAAGGGGAATTTTTGGAATTTATCGAAATATAACGGTTATGTAACGGTAAATTAGGCCCGCGAATAAGAAAATAAACCACAGATAAGGCTTACTTCATGTTAAAACAAATGCCCTCTTAGAGGACATGTGGTTACTGGATAGCGAATAATGGTGGAAAAAAGGGTTGCGGATTTTCAATTTTATTGCAAAGTGTTGTTTTAAAATTTGAGTGCTTGACATTAATGTTCTCTGTTCTCAGTACTAGGAATCTTTACACGATGCGAGGAATGGGAAGGCCAGGATGGGACGTGAAAAACTTTCGCGAATTCCGTCCTGTCGTCAAGTACAAATGCTTTAGATGTGTGTTTTTGGTACAGGACGGCGATGAGTTTTATTAGCCTGCGTGGCAGGCGTTCAAAGGGAAGGCAGAGGAGGAATCTAGAGGAGAAAACGCGATCGTAGGGAGAGGGAAGGGAACGGCTGTAAGCACGCCGTTGTTTTTGTCATTCCGCCTCCTAAGTAACTATGCAAAACCTAGAAAGCTGTAAAATTCTTGGCGGTCAAAATGACCACAAGCAAAATTTGGCATTCTTAAAATCCTTAAGGTGTATTGAGGGTGGTCACGTGATTCCTAACATCACAGGCTTGCTCAAGACGATTTCTAAAATGGGCCAAGGATAGTGAGCTGTCACGAGAAACTAACAATAAGAAATTTTTAACATTTTTGGGAAGCTTTATGTAAAAAAAAAGAAAGCATGTTCAGTTTATGGAAATACAGAAAGTGAAGTGACCTCTTTTCTGTAATAACTTCTAAACTAGATATTTTAGTCGGCCATACAGCACAGATTTATTTAAGGAGCCATTAGCACAATTATAAAAATACTAAATTTGAATGTCATCTGGATGGCCCTTTTTAAGTTGTTTTTCCAAAAAAGAAAACAATGATAGTCATGTGACATATTCTATCAGATTTTATGGGTCTTACAATATTTAGGTTCTCGCGATTGGTCAAGCTGCCCTCTATGGATTTTATGCAAATTAGGCTTGAGCCATTTCTCTCCTACTTGCCGGGAGGAAATAGCAGAATGTAAAGACATTCTTCATGCTATTGTCGACGTAATGAGAATTTCGGAGAGCCAGTTTCATGCCCAAACTTTAACAAACGTCACGTTTTTTAATGAAAACTAAAATTGCCAATTCACCACTGGTTAGTCTTCAAACTTTATGGACTTATTTTTGCCGTCATCGCGCATCATACATAAACCCTTAGCTACTATACTCTCATGTAAGGTTGTTTTCTAGTGCAAAGAGCAGTGGTATAATGATATGTCACACTCCTGATTGAGAAGATCCTTTAACACTCTGGCATGGATCATTATTCTGTGTGCTCAGGCAAAACAATTTACACTCAGTGCCTCTCTCTCTAACTGGCTCCGGTTGTCCGAAAAGTGGATAACGCTATCCACCAGATAAATCACTATCTAGTGTTTAGTGTGGTTTGTTTTGCTAACATGTATCCGCTGGATAGCGTCATGCAGCTTTTGAACAACCGGGGCCTGGAGAGGCTGAGTATGTTTGGGTACAAGTGACTGAACTGCTAGAAGGTAAGCATGTAATGGACCTCTGCAATATTATCTGGGGGAAGTAGAAATACTCCTAGTCTCACTGTTTCTGTAGCACTTTGCAACAGAAACAGGATATGAGCAGTGACCTGATGAGCCTCGAGAATTGTACGCAGAGTTCACTGAATGAAGTGGGAACTTGGGATTTGCTCCTACTGCTTGAACTACAAAATACAAGTACTTTTTGTTATTTTTTTTTTTTGTCTGGGAAAAAGATCTCCACCTTTGCGCCGATTCCTCTCATTACAGCAATTTCGATTTCAATTATGTTATACTCCTCAATAAACTGCAGTATCATGTGATAATGTTTTATGCCACGTGCCTTGAAACGATAACCATCCCCACGAAATGATCCTCTATGTTCTCTGAGGTGAATCTTGGAAAGACAAACAAATTCATTGCTTGTCTTGAGGCCAGTCGTGAAGTTCTGAACAAAGGCATTTTTTACTCTGTTCTAAAAGACCTGAAAACTCGATCAGTAATGGTTTACAGTGCCCCAAATTAGTGTCCTCAATTTATTATTTATTATTTTTCTATTTTTTCCTGCTTTTCTCGCGAGAATAATTTGTGTTCTTCTGGTCTTTTTTTACTCAGCCTGTATACACGTTTGACTGTTTTTCTCTTTGTTTTTGCACTGTATGCTTTGCTATGTTTCCTCTAGTCTGTCTCTTTGTTTGCTGGTTTATTTATTCATTGTAATATTCATTTAGATCCTGATTTATATATATATGTATATATATATATATATATATATATATATATATATATATATATATATATATATATATATATATATATATATATATATATATATATATAATCAGTTAAGTAGATCCCTTGAGCCAACAACGTATCACCCCCAGGAGGATCGCAAATGGATTCACAGTCCAAGTTGAGGAGAAATTATGAGTAAGTTAAGAGAAACTCAACACTGGACAACTTCTGAGGAAATTCGAAAAACTGTAATTGCCCTGAGCGGGATTTGAACCCACGTCCCCCTGATCACTAGTCGGGTGTGATGACCACTACACTATCAGGACAACCATGCTGGCAACATGGCTGATTAATCATTTAATGTGTGGCATTTTTTGTGGTACTCCCTGCGGGCCAGTTTTTCTGTGTGATAACGCTGGATCAACATGTGATTCACAGGCGGACAAGGGTAGTCAATGTAAGTAATCAGTTAAGTAGATCCCTTGAGCCAACAACGTATCACCCCCAGGAGGATCGCAAATGGATTCACAGTCCA
This sequence comes from Platygyra sinensis, assembly GCA_019787425.1. Taxonomy (NCBI): domain Eukaryota; kingdom Metazoa; phylum Cnidaria; class Anthozoa; order Scleractinia; family Merulinidae; genus Platygyra; species Platygyra sinensis. Next base: position 28,868 of record JAHPZR010052102.1, read on the forward strand.
AGTTGAGGAGAAATTATGAGTAAGTTAAGAGAAACTCAACACTGGACAACTTCTGAGGAAATTCGAAAAACTGTAATTGCCCTGAGCGGGATTTGAACCCACGTCCCCCTGATCACTAGTCGGGTGTGATGACCACTACACTATCAGGACAACCATGCTGGCAACATGGCTGATTAATCATTTAATGTGTGGCATTTTTTGTGGTACTCCCTGAAACAACGTGGTCTCATTAAAGCGCGCGGGACTTTAACGCACCAATCGCAAATATAAAGTTGTCATTTTTACACGACGCAATTTGTGTCGTGGACAAGACCCAAGAACGTCGTGCGTGACAGGGTTGTTAACAAGATCTTATCTTCCCCCGAAGAATTAGTTATTCCTTCGTAGGGTAATTCCTCGTACTTGGAGTTGTTTCTTTTTGTGTTTTGGTGTGGTAATATGTTTTCTGTACATAGACACAGTGAAACGGTCTGAGGAAATGTAGCAAACCGTGGGCGGAAAATGTTTGTATTTAAATTAATGAAATTACCAGAATAAATCGGAAGCGTCATAAATTATATGTTTCTAAGGATTTCATTATCACCGAAAACTTAGTGTTTCATAAGGTGGCAAAAAAACGCGAAAACCGACGCTTGAGGCTTTCTTGCGAGGGAAATCCTAGTTATATCAAGGAGCAAGTACTACATTTAATAAACTTGTTTAATCCCTGCTGTTTTCTATCAAGTGAAAAGCGCGGGAAAATCGTTCAAGCTACTGCACAATGATTTTTAATGGGGTGTTAGGGTGACATCTTCGTTCTGATTCATAGAGTACGTTGTACGAGTTTTACACGCAAACGCTTGAGCACAACGAACAAAATGTGTGCGAAATATAAACAGCGCACTGAGTTGAGTCACTTCGTAGGCTGCTGTTTTGTTGGTAAGAGCTTTCGGAATTGTTCGGAGGTCCTTCGTTCTTTTTCCGAAGACGAGTAGGAAGTTCCTTCTCGTTAACAATTCGATGAAAATAGGTAAAAAAGAGTTTAGAAATAAGCATAAGCATAGATTTATCTGTTAGGCTGTACTGACTGAACCACGATCGTGTAAATCTCGAAGAAAGCCTGGTAACAAATGATCGGTACATATGTATTGTGATATGGAAAGCTTGTACTAAAATAAAAGAACATCCGGGACACTGATTTGTGTACAAAATTGACTTAAATAAAAACATCTGTATTGAAAACGATAAGCTTGTTCTGTTTCCTACCATAGTTTTGCTTAAATTGCCAAACATTTTCTAATCCTGATTCAATTTTCTTTATAGCTTAACAGTGACTAAAATGACATTTTTTGAATGCGACAATGCAATGGATTCAACACTCTGCATCATAAAATAACTGATATACTATGCGCACTTTCATTGGTTGGTAGGTGTCTTGAGATGAGAGAAAGTAAACACGATTTTGACGTTTTGGATTCGAGCGTTTTTTAGAAAAATATTTTATAAAAAGCAATAAAGAACTGTTTCCGTGTTTACATAGTCTCATCTAAACACTCGCGGTGTTGGGAGAATTCAGACTCGAAAGTAAATGCAAATCCCCGACTGCGTTGATTGCATAATTGTCTCCAATTCACCTGCGTGTTTAGATATTAATGTAAATGGGGCTATGCAAATACGGAAAACAGTGCTCAATTGCTTTAAAATTGTTTAGTATTCAAGGCACAATTTCTCTCTCGAAAGAAAGACCCTGTCATGGAATATTGCCCAGCATCAAGCGTGTCTTCGTCCAAGTAGTAATTTTCTTGTAAACTTTATAAACAAGACGAGAGATGAACCGAAAACCATTATCCCACCAGCTGCAAAAAATGCCGACCCGTAGGCTCCCGCTGAGTCCGCAATAAAACCTGCAAAACAGACAAATCAGTGAGTCACAAATGACAAGACAGAACCTGTTCTTGGTTCTTAGATCATGTTGGATTTAATTGTCAGAAAAGACCCTGGGAACTAGGTCGATCTGGTAGTAAACTTTGACAGTGAAATTTATCACCCAGTATCCATTGAGCGTCTTGCCTGTTCCAGGTTCTTGGTACAAGGACGATGATTAAAAAAAACCCAGACGTGTGCGAGCGCGGACAGAACTGGAACAGGTTTTTGCGCGTCCGGTGAATATTGCCTAGTCCACACTACACCGGAGGAATTTGAAATCGCAGCTTTGTTTCTCCAGTTAAACCTACCCTCCGCATTAATCACGTCACGAAACCAGAGATTTTCGTTTCAGTGTGAAGGTCAAACTTCAGAGAACGGACCTTTTTGAAAACGATGACATCACGATAATAATGTGATTTCCTCAACCACAAATCCGAAATGACCGTTTGTTGTTACGTTTTCGAATTCCTTCGGCGTAGTGTGGCATGGAGGGGAAACATGAAGCGTTTCAGTGTGAAAACTCCGTTTCGTACAGTTCTTCCAGCGCAACCTCGTTCCCAGGGCCTTTTCCCTGGCTTGGAGGCGGGACGGCGTATCGTGGACGAGACCTCAGTGGCAATTTAGGAGCATTCCGTAAAGCCTTGGTTTCATGACTGGCACAGAAAGTAGTGTGCTCAAGTAACACTAAACTGCTTCCAGTTCTCTTTTCTCTTTTTTGTCGCGATGTGTTTTCGTGCGATCGCAAAAAGACGATATGCACGTAGAGAATGGGACGAGCCTCGTCCCAATTTCTTCTCCTCCCAGTCTTCCTTCCCTCGCACCTCCGTTTTCCGAGGTCGGCTTGTGTTCGATGTCATAGTCTCGCTTGTGTCGGTGTCGCTCGTGACGTGAAGCCTGGCTTTAGTAGTGCAACAAAAGCACATAGGCGCTCGGGCAAATAACAGGGTGCGAGTTGAAACAGTATGACACGCGCAGCGAAGTTGACTTCAGCGGGTGTCTCGGTGGCGCGCGTGTTTTCCCCCTTATACACACTCCTGTGATCACTCGAGCGAGTGTCAGGCAAGCTGCATTGTCCATGACCCGACATCAGTTATTCCGCAAGATTTGGATGTGACTAGCATAGCCAACTACATAAGACATATTCGTATTCTCGGTATTGGATTGGAACTACAGCCGTGGACAAATTTTGTTGGAAAATGGCAAAAACATGAACTCATAACCGTAATACCTATTGAATAAGTGCCAGCATCCCCATTCCCCCTTTCAATGTTGGAAAACAGTCAAATGCAAACTTGGGTTAGATCAAAGTGTTTTGTCAACTTTGCACAGCGGTGGGGAGGGGCAAAATGCAAAAAAGAGAGGAAATTTCCAACCCTTGTGACCAAGGTTGATAAGACATATTAGTATTCTCGGTATTGGATTGGAACTAGCTTGAGATCGAGGCTGATTATGTAATTTCCCCCTCAAGAACCTCGATTGCAAGCTAGTTCCAGTCCAATACCAAAAGTAATAATAATAATAATAATTTACATTTCTAAAGCGCTAAAATTATAAAAATATTCTAAAGCGCTTTACAAACGAATAAGGCGTATTGTTAAACGTTACCTACCAATGAACATAGGTCCAACACACGACGTCAGACCAACACTGAAGCTAAGGTAACCCCACGCTTGGTCAGTCCTCTGCTGACCAACACATTCTACCACAATTAGTGGCATCAACCCGTACCGCCCACCGTCCATAAGGCCAAACAGTACAGAAAGCGTTATCATAGCTGTAAACGACCTTACTAAGGGCAACCACAGCAAGCTGATACCATAACATGTGGTCGCTAGTTGGTAGAGGTCAAAGATATTGACAAATTTGCATTTCAGTTCGCTTAGTTTGCAGAACAAGTGGTTGCTGAAGAATACGGCAATCGCCATGGAAGTGTAATGAAGACTCGCGAGGAAATACTCTTGAGAAAGAGTTTACCCTAAAAGGCTACAGAAAACTAAAAATTACTTGACTTTCTTATCAGCTAAGGTTGAGTGAGCGGAAAGGATGTTTGCACAATTAAAGACGCGGAAACAAAAAAAAACAATCGTTCCACTGTCCTTAACTTATTGACCCCGTCAACAATACGCCGGAGAAAATTTAAACGCAACAATTACTGGTCATTTTGAATTTGTGTTGAGGATAATAAACTTGAGCGGGGAAAATAACAACATTATTGTGACGTCATTGTTTACGAAAGCTTCGTTTTCAAATTGTCTTTCATTCATTTCGTGACGGATTATTGTACACGGAGGGCTTAACATTAGAAAAGTAAAGATACCTTTCCAAGGCAGGTAAAGAACATATGCACGTGCACCTCAAGCAAATTGTCTTACCATATAAATTGACGGAGTGAACACAACAAAGAACACCAGACTGAGTGAAGTGAGGAAGACCATTAAAGAACTATTCCGTAGAACGAACAAAGGAACGTCCGCAGGAGGCTGCTTGGTATTTTCTTCCATTGTTAACGCTTTGTCTTTTTCAACGTGAGCACGTGAGTCGTAACTGCATGCTAAGAAGGCGGCTAAAAAGAACAGCAAGGCCCATCCTCTGAGAGCATTTCGTAGTCCGTATTTGGAGAGAAGTGCCTCTGTTATATGCGCCATGACGAACATGCCTACACTTGATGACGAGGTTAAAATACCAACAGCCACAGATCGCCATTTGTCAAAGCTCCTAAGAACAACTAAAATGGCGGAGTGGTAAGGTGTTGCACTACCCAGTCCTGTCGGTATGGAAAACAACACAAAGAAAAGCCAAAACTCATTGGTGACGAATGAAGTTGCGATGAAGCTAATCGACAACAGAAGAGCTCCAGCAATGGCGGTGAGTCGAAAACCAAACCTTCCAATTAAGCGGGTTACCAGTGGTCCAAACATGTATGCAAGAGATATGTACAACGAACCTGTCCACGCTGACAAAAAAGTCAAGAGAAATGATGCGTATGTCATGTATTAGGAAGTTTACGAAGCAACTACGGCGACGACGAAGACAACGTCGATTAAAAAATGAATTTATATTTTGCTTGCGAATCTCGGGATACTATTGATTATCACTGTCAAAGCTATCGCGAAACCGAATCTGGGAAACCGCAATAAATTTGAAAAAGAATTTTAAAAAACTAGCCGTCGCAGTTCACTTTCTCCAGACAACGCAGAATATGGTCATTTCATGTTGTTGTTTTACAGAGAGGGGCAAAGAAATGTACAAAGAGTTAATTAACCCATTAACTCCTGTGCTGCCCGTAACCGCCTGTGTCGAACTTGGCCTTTCTTCCACTTCTGACGTCATCACTTTTGACCAAAATTGGCATCATCTAGACTCAACTTCTGCATAAGGAAACGATCTTTCTAATGATGCCTAGATCAGAGTGATTGGCTTAATGGAGCCTGAGATATGGACAAAAATGCTCAAAAAGATGCGGGAAAAACTCAGAGCAATATTTCCTGCCACTACACCTAGCTGCTTCATGGTGAAAATTGGCCGCCTCGATGACTCTTTCTTAGAAGTTTTTTAACCGCAAGCAAGCCCAGTAGAAAAAAAAAATCACTGCTGCAAAAAGAAAAGAAAAGGAGGAAAAGGAAAGGGGAAAAAAATCAAAAAGCCTAACGACGTAGTTCACCTTCTCGTTTAAAATTTTGATTTCTGCGCACGCCTGAGCCAAAATGTCGTGAAACGGGATTCTAGTGGTAAGAAGGGCAGCTGTCGTGTTGCAAATGCATTTTCGACCAGATTAAAGCTAATTTGGCTGAGATCCAGCCTCAAAACAACCCAAATGTCCAAAAAACGCATTTTTTGACAAAAAGTTCTAGGAGTTAATGTGTTAAATCGCACGTGCAGAATCATTGTTCTGATCATCAAGTAAACCTTTAATTTAATTGTTTAGCGACGTTGCCCTTGCCGTTGCCGTCGTGGTTTTCTTATACACTTCCTGTTATATATCAGGGTCTACGCATGCAGCCTACATTTGATTATAGCAAAGATATATAATATGCCAACTAGAGAACTATTGGCTGGCAAGACAAAGGATTTGTTTAACGTTTTCAACATTTTAAAGGGGCTCAGTCACGGTTGAACGGTTTGAAAAGTTTAGCTAAACTTTTCAATTTCGTTGTTTGCAATCCGTGTCAATCTTCTCCATCCTTGTTCCTTTATGGTTTGTTATCGTCTCTTTGATGTTTTTCTATCTTTGTAAAGTAATATTTTTAGATTTCCTTCAATTTAACAGTAATTTTGTCGATGCTCAAAATAACTCAAAGTACCGTGACTGAGCCCCTTTAACAACTAAAACATTGTTTGTAAACAAATATGTTGAAGTAAAGTAGGAATTAACTGCTGTTGGAACCCAACCTGAGTTGCTAGTTGTTGCTGCTTGTCCAGTTCGAAATTAGAATCCGGTACTTATATTAGTATGCGTAATAGGACTACATTCTGTCCAAATAGGAAATGATTGGATGAAAAAAATTCCGAGGACAGCCAAAATTGGACGAGGCTGTAGTCCGAGTCCAATTTGGCCTTCAGAGGAATTTTTGAATCCAATTATTTATTTCCAAATTGGAAGAGCATGTAGTCCTCTCACTTATTACAGGATTCGTACCCTTTTTCAGAAACAAATTTCCAGGACTTTTCCAGGACTCATATTGATTTTTCAAGGGCTCTAAAATTACATTAACCTTTACACCCCCAAGATCTCAATGTTAATTCTCCTTACTGTCTTCCATACACTTCATATTTTTTAGTTGAGTTTAACAGATTTCCAGAACCTTCCAAGACCAGTGGCCTTTTTCCAGGACTTTCCAGTCCTGGAATATGCTATAGTAAAATTCCAGGACATTCCATGTTTTCCAGGACCCGTACGAAGCCTGTTATTAATTTTATAGCTATTCAGTTATTGAGCACTGCTCAGTCAAGCTATTATCCTTAAAGAAAGGCAAACTAAAATAGCTGAACTCCAGAGGAAATGGTCGTCTCCTTCACTTAAAGCATAAGAAGCATTTTTTCGCTTTCTGTAACCCTGCGCTCGAAATTCTCTTGCCTTCGCTTCAACGGTAGTTGCTTCGAATTTGCAAATTCACGATCTCGCAAAATACTGTAGTTTCTGCCACAGTTTTTCAAATGACGGTCTAACGAGCACTGCATGGCAGCCAAACTTTCTGGTTCGACCGTCCTTTTTTCGAGTTTCAGCGAAAAAACGGCAAAGAATTGCATCTAGCTCACGACAAGGGATATCTTTCAACTTTCTCGCTTCGTTACGCTGCACTTGAGTTCCACTCGTTGAAAACACTCAGCCAAGTTTTTGTACTCTTGGAGGCAATTATTGAATTCGGCTTTCGTAGGATATGAAGAATTCTGCAGATCTCGGAGAGTGTTATCCACCTCGGCCTTCGGCCTCTGTAGATAACACCCTCCTTGATCTGCAGAATTCTTTATATCCTACTCAGCAGCCTAGCCCCATTCAATAATTGCTAATTATTAGCTCATGTCTTATTGTTATTGAAGCATATGATGGAAGAGTTCGCCAGTTCCAGTTCGTTAACAAAGAAAGTCTTCCTTCTTGAACGTAGAAGTATTTTTACTGTTCTGTGGAACTTAAAGCAAGCTGTGTATGGTTTAGAGAATCGCTATACGTATTTCAGACCGACCCTTTTAACAGCATGACTGAAATTACACGTATCGGGTCGCAGTCGATGACTAGATTGCGTAAGGCACGAGATACTTGCACTTCTCTCGTGTCTTTCCCTCGCCGCCTCTCTGTATTTTACATTTACGACCAGTTACTTTCCTCTTTGTTTCTATTTCAAAGCCCTTTGAATTTCCTTCTCGGTGCATTTAGCTCACATATCTTCATTTGGCGCCTGAATAATAATAACTTAAAGTGGTGGCTAACAATTTATGTTGGACAATCTAGCCTTTAAAATGTCCCGCAACAATGCTTCTATTTTGAGGGAAAAGAAATAAGTTAACAATGGCCAGCATGATGTTCTTCTCGGCTGCGACTAAGCTCACGTAGGGCTAGCCCCCAAAGAGAGCTAGTTTAGAATCAAAGCGCCCCAAACGACCACAACTAATAAAACCCTTGTCTACCTGTTGTTGTGTTATTTTGCCGAAATTGCTCCATTAGATAAGGCATCAATAAGCCAAAACTGTAGTAAGTTCCATTGTTGAAGATCAATGTTGCAAAAGCGACGAAACAAATTAGCCAAGATCGTGGAGTGTCGGTCTTTCTTCTCCAATCAGCCATGTTGTTTAATTTGATTTAATTGTAACCTGACTTGTTTTCAGCTTCATAATTTATGCACAAAGCAGTTTTGTTTAATGTCAACCCACTCTTGTCCATGCAGGGTCATAAAAAATGGAATTAAAAACTGTATAACCACAGCAACAAACCGATGAGATTGCCGGATCTTAAGTAGACCTGGATCAGTAGAAATTTTACAATACAAAATATGGACGGCACACTGATCCCAACAGCAGATATGACCAAAATGAAATAAAACGGAATAAACGACTAAATTATTTTAAACACAATTGCCCTACATTTCGGTTTGCAATACAAACCTTCCTCAGGGGCTGAGTGGAAAAAAAAAAATGTGAAAAGAAAACCGTTACAATTAAAAATTTAAATAAAAATACGTGACAATGACTGGTAGGCAATGAGTAAATAAGTGTGAGATGTGGACATTACTGCACAGGCGTGCTTCATCTCTTCCGTTTATGCCAGACGGATGTAATGTTTTGGCTTTGTTTATTAAATGAGCCTCCCGAGCCTTTCTTACTGAGTCACGTTTGCTGCGTATGAGTTCAGTCGGGATGTGGCGGACGTCGTTAATAGAATGGCCAGCTTGGTTAAGGTGTAATGATACTGGTGTAGTTGTGCAGTTTTCTAAAGGCTGCCGCACACTTGCCGATTTTCTGTCAAACAACTGCAGATTTTTTTTGTCGGGGTCAAATCGGGTTAAATTTGTCGGGATATCAACTTGCCGCACACTGGTCGATTTTTTGTCGCGACTAACCGCGTTTAGTCTTGGGGCTGAGTCGATCTCAGCCATGTTTGAAAAGAGGCTTGTTCACGTGACTCTCATGACAATTCCTCATTGGTTGAGGTAGGCGCGAGCCCCGATAAATTGTCTTGGCCCACCGCACACTAGCCGAAAAGGCCCGACAAGACTTTTGTGACTTAGCACTGTCAGATATCGCCCGACAAGGCCCGATTTTGTTGCAGACTTTTCTGAATTCACCGCACACTAGCCGACAAGTGAAGATTTTTTGTCGGCCGACAAAAAACGGCTAGTGTGCCGCGGCCTTTAAGACTTTCAATTTACAGTAGATACATTTGGAATACATTTCAAAGCAATTTTTAGAGACTTCTCTAAGGTGACTAAGGGCGGGAAAATTAAGACATGTAAACGGGTGGCAGGCGCGGGAAAAGCAACTTGTAGAACAGTTAAAAAGCGCGGGAAAATCGTTCAAGCTACTGCACAATGATTTCATTTTGTAATAGGGTGTCAAGGTGACATCTTCCTTCTGATTCATAGAGTGCGTTGCACGAGTCTTAAACGCAAACGCTTGACCACAACGAATAAAATGTATGCGAAAACATAAACAGCGCACTAAGTTTAGTCACTTCGTAGCGCTGCTGTTTTGTAGGTTAGAGCTTAATTAAGAACTGTTCGGAAGTCCTTCGGTCTTTTCCCGAAGACGAGTAGGAAGTTCCTTCTCGTGAACAATTCGATAAAAATACGCGAAAAAGAGTTTTAGAAATAAGCATAAGCATAGATTTATCTGTTAGTCTGTATTGACTGCATCACGATCGTGTAAATCGGGAAGAAACACTGATAACAAATGATTGATTCACATGTGTATTATGATATAGAAAGCTTGTACTAAAATAAAAGAAAATGGACATTTGTGTATAACACTGACTTTAATAAGTATATTTGTATTGAAAGCAATAACCTTGTTCAGTTTCTTACAATAGTTTTGTTTAAATTGCCAAACATTTGTCAAACCCGAATCAATTGTTATTTTTATAGCTAAACAGTGACCAAAAGAACATTTTTGGATACGTCAATGCAACGGATTTAACACTCTTAATTATCTAACTGCACTTCGCAGAGTACAAATAACGAGTACAAATATTACGCGGTTTTTGTACTCCAGAGGACCGGTTAGACAGGTTTGCTGGCGTTGACCAATCAGTTAGCTGGATTTCCCGCGCCAATTCCGTTCCGCTTCGCATACTTCTATCACGCATTCCATGTAAATAAATATCCACGAAATTCGCTCGCACAAACATACCAATTTGGCGTGTTGGATAATAAATGTCTTATAGACGTTTTGTTGTGTAGTATCGGTGAGAATTTTTACTCGTAGTTTGTATTTTGACTCGCCCTACGGGCTCGACAAAATACATCCTCAGAAACCCAGGGGCTACTAGCCGGGACGATGCGATATTTTTGGGCAAAAGTTTCATTCAAGAGCTGGAGAGCCCCTGGGAACTTAGTTTTACCGAACCAGTTCCAGAAGTGGTCGAATTCCGTCCCGCTGATTGGCCAGAAAAATATTTTTCTGGCCAATTAACGAGGAGTTCTAACCGGGTAACTCTATCGCCTTCTTACACGAAGCAGTTTTCTTCATCGATCGACCTACAGGTAGTTGCTTGGCCCGTGCAACGGGGAGATTGTCGTGGGAAGTTTTAGAAAAAAAAATTCAACGAAGCCGAGGAAATCACAAGGCTTAACATGGGGCTAGGAACCAACACTCTTCCATCAATTTTCTCGGCGGATTTATTGAAGGTATATCGTACGTTTTTATAGTTTTTGCACGCGATTTCGACATAGTTGCGTGGCCCGTGCGACGACAATTTGCACATCGTGCAAAGTTTCCGAAGTCATTCAACGATCGAAGCGAAATAAGAAGTAACCGTGGTTACTCGACTAGCTTTTCTCGCAACAAAAAGCAGCAGTGTAGAAATCGCGTACATTAACTATTAAAATTTGCGATCTGGAAGGGGAAAAACTTCTGGGCGTGGTCATAAAGAACAGGGTCAAAGAAACACAAAACCCAGGCTTGGATTTGAAGGAAGAAATACACCATTCTATATTCGGGTTCCTAAGCAAGGTTTTAAAAATGTGTAAGTATGATCTGAAAGTCAATTAATATATTTTAATGCCAGTTTGTTGAGATAATTGCAAATAATCTAGGTGATTTCTATGTTGCTATTTGTCCTTGTTTCAAAACATTTTCTATAAGTTTTATATAAAAAATATAAGTAAGTGTTGTATGCTTTGGATCTCATGCCTAAGATGTGGGAGTTGACAGGTGTACCGTTATTACCTGTGGATATTTACCCATGAAGGCACTGAATGAGTCAGATATTAAGTTCACCCTTAATCATAAATTATCACCCTTCAACCCATATGGCAAAATATATTATTACACCTAGAATGTGGATTGCTTTGAAACACCTTCAGGTACAAGAAGATCTATTCACCTTTAAACTTAAACCGGCTGCAGTTCTTTGTAGACAGCGGACGCATTAATCCCAAAGAGCCAATCACAATGTTTCACCTTTGGAGATCTGGAGCAATTGCTGGGAGAATAAAGGATAGTGTGACATTATTAGGAGGGGTAAGCTGTTCATCTTTTTTTTCATTACAATGCGTTTCGCAAAACCCAGGTATGAAAGTAAGGGAATTATTTGCCAAATTCCTGTTTCAAGGACAAATTTTAACAAGCGTGTCACGCATACTTTTCATGATAATTTTATTCACCAATTCACAAATCAGTTTTTTTAGTTACATGTACTTTTGGCACACCATGGAGTTATTTTGCCCTTATCACACATAATGACATTAATTTAATTAATTATTCGTAAACCCCTTTGCTACCTTCAGGTACATGTACATGTATGACTGTTTAATTGTGTTAAGAGCAGTGGTAGAATCAAATGTTACACCTCAGATTGAGAACACCTAGTTTTATACCCTGCCTGACGTCATGTCTATCTGGGGTATAAATGAGTGCTGTTAATGACGCCTGCGAGGTAACCTTGCAGTGAACTAATATTCTGTCCAAGACTGAAGAGAGTGTAAATATTCTTTTAGATAATTTGGTTTTGATAACTGGGTTGATGAGGTGAAATGGCCACTGTATAAACATTCGGAAGCTGACGTTTTGAGCATTAGCCCTTTGTCGGAGCGAATTAATACTCCCCACCGACGCAGCACCACAGTTTCTTTAGAAATTTACCCCCTTTAAATATTTTTTCTAGTCTCTCTGTAGCATGACATGATGGGACAGAAGGTTTGAACACAAACCTCTCTCCATCCAACAATAGATATGGTGACTGCTTACTTGAGATTTGCTCATAATTCCTGTCACACATACTATGGGTACCTACAATGGACTGCTATTTTTTCTGTGAGAGGAGGGGAGAGCCACACCTTTATTTCTTTCGTACTTCACGAATTGGAGTTAAGTGCCATCACTAATGAGCAGTCTCACTCCATAAGTGTGAAATGTCTGACTGAACTGCGAATATCTTGTGAGAATGTATCATGCCACGTGTTTTGAAACTATTAGTTCCTTCAGGAAATGACCCTCAATGTAATGAATCTTTCGAAAACAAAACTCACTATTGCTCTTGGTGTCAATCACGCTGTCCGTATCTACCTTGAATCAAGACATTTTTTCAGTGTACTCAAAACCTCAACCTACATTTTTTCTGTCTACTCAAAACCTCAAAATAACAGGTTACCATGTAAGTTTGAGATGGATTGTAATTAACAAAAAAAGAATTAACGTGCGCCATCCTGACATAGCTACCTTAACATACAGTAGCTTGCCTTTGTACTGAAACTGAACATGTTGCGTGACAGGGTACGACTTGGTTCCAGGCCAAACTTGATATCGAAGTTAGCAGAGCGTCGAAAACAGCCATAAGAGCCATCGAACGACAGGGTGGAAAAATCACTTGTGCTTATTATAACAAACTGGGTCTACGCCTGTTACTCAAACCAGAGAAGTTTGACGGGCGCAGGATTCCAAGAAGAGCTCGCCCGCCCAGGAAGTTAATGGAATATTACTCAAGCGTAGAAAACAGAGGATATTTGGCAGATCCTGTTGAACTTGAAAATGTCAGACTACAAACTTACAAGCTTGAAAATGAAGTGGATTAGTGCTTAGCATACTTTGCTACTGTTTCAGTAATGCTGCATTTAGTCGATCACTCTGATGTTATGTAAGGTTATTTTAAAGCAATGTACAGTTTTTTTACAAAAAAGCGTTTTCCTCTCTTTCGACCCCAAATTTCCTGGTTTAAAGAGTGAAGTTGGGGGTGGGGTGGTAGTTGGAGTTTTGTTTTAGTAGAAATGTTTTTCCTGCCGGCTAAGCTTGCGAAAGAGGCAGGAAACGAAGTTCTCTCACACTGAATGGGGGACCTGGGTACGAATCAGGATGTCAATTTCACGCTCGGTCATGTGATACAGTTTTTTTTTTCCGGACAGTGCAACAGTTTTCCCTCCCTCCCACTAGGTGGCGAGTACTTTATTGCCTAGGGTTTCTAGAAGTGTATCAACGTTTGAGTAGTTTTCTCTTGTTGTTGGCTCCAATTCTCTTATCGTTGTGATGTTGATAGAAATGTCAATAATGTACGGTTGCATTGTCGTCTGGCAGACAAAATGCATTCAGTGTGTGAGAATGTTCGGTTTTTCATTGGTTGTAATACTCATTCTGTACTGGAGATGTCATGCAGTCTTAAATAGAGAGCTTAAGCAACGAACGACGCCGAGGACAACGCCTAGTAAAAAAATAAATTTATATTTTACCAACGAAATTTGCGATTGTCTAGATCTGTTCGGTGCGCCGATGGCGCTAAAAGCCTAAGCTAAATATGTAATAGCGGCGTTCAATTCTAAATCGAGATACGAAAATTAACCGTCGTCGTGCACGTTCCGTAGACGACACAGAACTTGGTCATT
>JAHPZR010052103.1:10000-11604 GCA_019787425.1 Platygyra sinensis
TCCTGAAATGTTTTGTTTAGAAACTTGTTTGGTTGCATGATTTCGGCGCTTGGGCTTTGTTTCAAAAGTGTTTCAGCTTTGTCCAGTGTTGCCTCGGACATTTTGACCTCATCTTCAATCTTGCTCTTTTTCGTTTCGAGACGTTGAAGGGATTCTTTCGACAAGGTCTCAACTTCATCAATGATCTCCTGCTTCTTCGCATCAATAACTTGAAATATTGTCTTCACGAGCTGCTCCACTGTTCTTTTCACACCGGCGGCTTGTTCCTGAATTTTAACGCAGTTTTCATCCAGCTTAGTGATTTGATTTTTCTTCATCTGCAATTTTTCTTTGTGAGATTCAATCGCATATTTCACTTGTAACTTGCGTTCATTTGCAGCTTCTTCCAAAAACACTTTGGCGTGACCTTCGTGATCTGTCAAGGCACACGCGTTGCAAACGGAAACTTCACAGATCTTACAAAAGAATTCCAGTTCTTTCTTTTCGTGTCCTGGTTTTCTACAGAATGCTGGTCGCTTTAACACTTCCTCTATGTCTTGATCTTGGAAGTCTTTAATCGCCAACACACGGTGTTCTTTATTGGATTTGATTATGTTGTGCGCAGTGATACAGTCGTCCACACCAGAATGCACAACACTGGAAGCAGTACAAACTGTGGAGCTCTTCTTCTCGCAGTTACCACATTTTACTGCCGTAGTGTTACACTCTTTGATGGCCAACACATCTAGGAGACTGTTGATACGAAAGTTGGTCGGCAAGTCCTTTAGGTTGCCACTACCAGGGACTCTACTCTCTCTTCTACATTCCGGGCAAGTTATGATATCATGGCGGCCACTTGTTTCGTAAAATTCCTTCGAAGCAGTGACGGCAAAAACTGTGCAAACATGGCAGCTGTTTTGGATCAGTGAATGTGGTCATGCACACAGGGCAGGATACTTCTTCATGAAGATTGTTAAGCAAGGTTTTTATATCCATGATTGTAAGCAGAACACGAAATTGGGTGGGAACTGAAAACGCGTAAACATGAAGTCTTGTGATCGGATATGGCTTTTTTAGCCTGACATACTGACCAATCACGAGGTGATATTAGAGATGTTTTTGACCTCTTGTCTGCCTTCGTAGAATAATCATAATCCAACGCGAATGATTCTTAGAACTGTGGTCAGCAAAGATTGACCTACAAATTAAAGCTTTCATGTAAAGTTTCAATGTAGGTTGTGAGCAGATGACGTTTGAAATGTGAAGGATGACACGTAGAAGTTATTTTGCGTTTGCACACACTGTAATTCTTTAAGGTGGTTCAATAGGTTTTAAGAGCGCGCGCACCGATGATGCGAGCTTTAGTAATGTCGCGCGCTAGCTGACGCAAGCTCATGCAAAGCAGCGAACAAGTCCACAATATAGCTCAAATTAACAGCCCAGAAAGTAGAAACAGAGAAACCATTTAAAAAGAAAACGAAAGAAAATGATTTGGACCGAAAGGTCTTGTGTGTATTTTGATGAGACCGCCATTGTCGAGTTGCTCATCGGACAAAACGCGTGGTTCGAACAATTCGCGCATGCTCACATAGCGATCTTGTTCGAGTTCCTATTCTGACGAAGTA
>JAHPZR010052106.1:0-13098 GCA_019787425.1 Platygyra sinensis
GATTCCTTGTAGAAAAAGGAATATTTAAGGAGGTGGGTACATTCATAGAGCGGATATTGCATCAGTAGATCACGAACCCATGCAGTCAGGTTTCTGACATCGTTCTTTCTGCTGTCTTTAAGGAACAATTCTTTAACTTTTCGTTATCTCGCGCACTACTGACAAACATATTTCTCATCTTACCAAATAATTCTAATTTTTCATGGTTACAGGTTCGTTTGTCTTTCCTTATGGTTGGACATACACACGAGGATGTAGACCAGGTATTTCAATATCAAAAAGATTCAGTTTTCATTTATCCATATCACCGATGCTTTGCATGAAGTCAGTCAGAAGCACACGGCATCCTGACAACAGCTGCATTGTTTTGATAAGTTAGGACACGTCCTCTAAGGTTAACTAATTAGTCGTATTTAGTGAGCACTTTTAATTCTTACGAAGGACATATGAATCAGTACTTCGTGAACTATTTGAAACCTTCGAGCAGTCAATTTTTATAAAACACTATGGCACTGATAAGACCATATGTTCAGTTATGCATTTGTACATTTGAAAGAAGCCTAATATCCTCGAACACTTCAGTTTTTCAGTAGAATATTGCGACGGCTGTTTAAGAAAGACTTGATGACCCTGCCGGCCTTAGTGAAAAACATCGCCAAATCTCACATCCCTGCGCCAGAAGTCCATGTCGTTGACTACGTTTTTGATATTAAAGGCTGGCTCGAACCATTCCTCAACAAAATCAAAAATCATGTGTATCCTCATACGTATAGATTTTTTAAGAGGAATGGTAGAGTCAGTATGAAATACAAAAACTGGGCAAGTGACAAGACTTGGTTGCCAGACGGTGCTGGTCTATGTATGTTGAACAGTACACCCAGAGGCGTTCCCCCGCTCGTCAGGCCAGAAACAAAAAAGCAGCTGGATGTGAAAGACCTGCAAGACTGCATCAATAAGTGTAAACGGCTAACAAATGAAGACAAACTATGGTGGTCTTCATTTGTTAGCAGCGAGAAAGTACTTCGCGATAAATGGTCTACTGCCTCAGCAAACACTTTAAAAGAAGAAAAAAGATTGGAGTGGCCCTTGAATAAGCTCAAAAGGCACCGCGCAATTAAGGAAGCGGCAGCCACTGATCCTGACCAACAACAGCGAGAAGAAACCTTGGCAAATCTTCTCCGGAAAGCAGATCATTTTCCAAGTGTGAGTATTTTGTTATCTTTCTTCAATGAAGTCTTGCTATAAAGCGACTGCAATCGCGAGTGTTGTTTGTCTACTCCATCGCGTGCAAAAAAAGCTGTTTAATCAATTCAATAGGCTGACTAGCACGTATGGTTCGACAGTTCCCTTCTAGTCTTCCCCACTAAATTGTCACGTTTAGATTTTTAATAATGTGACTATTATTATTATTATTATTATTATTATTATTATTATTAATATCATTGTTATTTTTATTATCAATACTACTATTATTTTGTGATATTTTAACTTTTTTTATGTATAATTGCAGTGGAAATGGAATAAATTATTTTATTATTCAAATTTCATACACTGTACGAATTCCGATTTTCTGACTGGTTGATTTGTGCCACGAGACCCTGGGTTGTGACAAAACAACCGCCTTGACATCATTATCGTGGTGTAATAGCCGTGGTGTAAATTCAGTACACCACTGTCATTACACCATGGCTTCGGCTGACTCAAAGTTTGACGATTTTTGTTTGCAGTGTATTCAATTTGAATAATAAAAATGTTAACGCACTCATTGCTCGTGAATTATTGGGATTTACCTGCATGAGTTCACTAACAATGAACTCGAAATTTTCAATACCACAGGAGGCCTCGTGCGGTATTGAAATTTCTCGTTCATTGTTAGTGAACTTGTGCAGGTAAATCCCGATAATTCACTCGCTGAGTGCGTTAACCTGTAAATAAATTCATTCAAAGGGTAGAACAAATCATTGTCTTCAGAACATAGCAATTTTTAAGATTGACATAAATCTATCAGAAATTGTAATGAGATGTGGCAAATACTAAGCATGGGCATGACTAGAAATCTTGTTGTTTTCACGAGTTTTTGAAATCAATTGCTGCAGGTTTCAGTGCAAGAGAAAAGACAGCTTGGATCTGAAAGGGCCCCAAGGAAGAAGCAGTGGACAACAAAAGAATGAGCTCCTTTAGCTGAACCTTTTATGATAATTGATTTTGTTGTTAGCTGTAAAGGCAACGGACTTTTATAAAACAAAATTAAATTGTGAGAACCGTCTTTTAAGCAAGATTGCATGACGAGCCCAGAGAATGCTGGCAATAGGCCTTGGGAGGCATAATACAACATGCAAAGTTCATTCCACAGGGCTAATGTTATATGACCTGTCCAGTATGTCATGCTTATACTCGGGAAAATCCGCCGATCTTTTGCATGTCAAAATTTGCTAGCCAAAAAACTGGATTTGGCCTGTCTAGTAATAATCAGTGTGTAACTATACGGTATCCAGCATTTAACAAATTGTAAAAATGTTTCAGTAGAGTTGATTGAACCGCTTACACCGCGAAGCTGGCGGTTTCTGTAATGCACAATTTGATATGTACTTCACTTTGATTAGTTTCTGTCACTTGGATATCTCTTTTTTGCTTATCGTAACTCAGTGATAGCTTATCTCTGAACTTGTATGTGTTGTTAATGAAACAAGCTGTATAATGTATGTACTGTTACTTTACCGGTGACTTTAAACCCATCCCCCGTAGGGTGAGGCTATTTTGCGAGCCCCAAAAGATCTAAAAACGGGATAATGCCATAATATGGATTTATTACATGCTGCGTGCTTCTATTATGCCAAACCGACGAGACCAGTGGGAATACCCGAGGAAAATGGAACGACTTGCATTTTCTGATAAAAAAGGGGCCAATCAAGAGGAATCGGACTATGACCATTATTTACGCCTTTTTCGAACTCGCTACATAAATGAACAAAAATAGGGCAATGAACGGTTTGTGAAAAATAGAACTATAAACTGATCTTCAAAATCCACTCATTGAATTATTAAAAGTTGATACTTAAACGGAAGAAAATCTAAACTTTTGTTTCTTTTGTCAAGTGTAGTATTTACTGTGTAAAACATTAACGCTAAATTAAAACGTAAAACAAATATATCGGAATAAAATCATGGTGGTTCGCAAAAACAGGCTCGCGGAATCGCACATTATTTACACTCCTTACCCCCCTACCCACCCCCAGATAATGAATAGTCTGGTAGTCTTGCTCATTGTGACAGAGAACTCATGCCATCAATATCTCGGTCTGCGCTCCAAGCTTCCGTCCTTTAGCACAGAAGCACAGTCAAAGTACTTAGAAGCGATCAAAATATTCATGAACAAGGGGAAAAATAACACCGAATATAGTTTGTCGAAAGGTTTTAAAGACTTCATAATTAGTTTGCAGAATACCTGTCAGCTCTGGAAAGCGGACGGAGATACATGGGGTCTGCAAAGGTTAGTGATGCGAGAACAGTTTCTTGACATTCCGAAACATTTCAGTTCATTGTAACTCAGCGTTGCATGTTTATATTGCTCCTCTTAAATTTTTCCGCGTAATGTTGGGGAAGAAAAAGTCAGTGTACAATCTTCGCGGAATAACCCACTTTGGCGCCAAAATAATATATGAATATTATTATAACCAAAGGGAGTTTCAGCAGTCGTGCAAAGGTCATGTTATGTTCAAGTAAACAGTGCTGTTTACAAAAGAAGATTGTGACCAGAAAAAAAATATTATTTCGCTATTAAAACTGTACCGAAGTTTTTGGTTTTGTGCAGAGTTCTTCAATGCAAAAATTGACTGTTGCTTCTGATGTCATTGCGCGATTTATCATACCAGCCATTTCGAAATCACAGAGTAGATCAAGATCTCAATACGCTACTTTAGACACTGATATGAACTGGAACAATTTGCCAACCCTGATCTCATAATGCACAGTCTACAGTATCGCTCAGAAATAAATTTTAACAGCAGTGAACAGTGGAGTTTGTTGTTTTCGGCTAAGGTTATTCACTAACAGTACCCTGTTATCGACTAATAAGCTTTTCATTGGGTGTTTACCAGACAACTTGACACGTTTTAGTAAATCAAATGTTATTCTTCCGAACCGTAACGCTAGGGTGGCAGTCAGGTCTGCAAGTTTCACTCTTGCTCGTTGATGATTTAAAATGCAGTTAGAACGAAATAGATAATTGCGCAAGCGTACGTAAATTAATTAAAATTAAAAAACGACTCGTACTGTAGCTGTCTTGGGAAATTACGGGATGCAAAAACTTTTATAGGTATACAACTGTGTTAAGTTACGCAGGCTGTTTCTCATAAAATGTCTTTTATGGTTTTTCAAGAGTTTCTTTCTCCGTGTCGCCCCGAAGTAAATGAGTTGGCACACATGGAGGAGAAAGAAAAAAGAATAGAACACTCTACACGGAGTTGCGTGTTGAAATTGTGGCGCGATGTTCAAAACAGTCATTTGGTAAAATTGTTTAATTTCCGGCCATTTGAACCTTATCTCACAAATGTAAACTATTTAAAAATTCTTTTCAATTTTTCACAAATAAAGTCCCTTTTTGTTTGTTTGGTCAAGAATAAAATAACTCCATTTCACAGCTTGTAATGTGATCTTGTCAGTGTGTTTTGGTTATGCATCGTTGCAGTTTGGGCAAAATACCAGATTAAAGCGTTTTAGTTTGTGCATCATGACAGTTACTGAAGAAAAAAAAAACCCAGGTCTTGCGAAATTCACTGTTCGAATGTCATGTCGATAAAATAAGAGGCTAGTGCTCTATTAAAGCAGAAAGAAAAAAAAGAAAGAAATCATTTTGCATGTAGTGAGTTCTGTTTTGGCTTGTATTGTGATGTCAAATAGTAATCTATAATCTAGATAACACATCATCAAATCAGTTTTTCTAACTTCAGTGCTTTCAAATTTTTCTTACAGGAGCTAATTGATTGGCTAGAATGGCTAATATTATCTGTTGAAACTGGAGTTGTTATAGACTGTTATTCTGTTATTCAATAACAAGCGTGCTATTGGCTCTAATGGATTTGTTAGCTGATAATATTAGCCTGGCTCTTGACCCAAGATAAGCTTGACCCTGATTGGCTCTAATGGCCAATAACACTCAATAACAGCTAACACCAATTAGTCCCAATTATATTGAATGAGTCCCAATTAATTTGAACGGGTGTTTGATTCACATAGAAGGGAGTTTTGTGAAATTTCTTTAGAAATCTAAGGTCGAGTGTAAGTAAGTGAATCTCCTTGTTTTAGTAGACCCCAGTCTACTGCATCACACCTTTTTGCTCGGACCCGCTCGTTTCACCGCCCTACATATGAGCGCCCTGCTTTGAACCGTTGAAAACGACGAGAAGGACAGATTTTCTGTGCAACGCCTGATAGCATGAGCTACCACGGGTGGAGAGATCAAACCACATCAAGACCATTTGAAATAAAAAAAAGTATAGTCGGTCTTTTCCATTTGTTCCAAAACAATTTTGCAACCTGTCAAACAGTCCGTTGAACCCTTTCATGGCTATTTTCCCATAACAGCCGAGTTTCAATAAACATTCATTAATTCTAATGGAGGGAGGGGTAAGTGGGATTTCAATGACCAGTGGGATGCAAGCATCAAGGCGGTTCTGCCATGGGAAAATAGAGCAATGGCTTACCGCTGTAATCTCTGTGTTCATTTTGTGGCCTATACTCTTGCTGTTTCTAAACCATCTTGTTTGATACCATGCCAGTGATCCTAATTTTCAACTTCTATGTGGAATAAATGGCTGTTCAAATACCTACAGGAATTGCATCTCTTTCAAAAATCACATTAAAAGGAAACACGCAGACAAAAAAAATGGTCAAGCTGCAGAACAGGAGAATGGTTCGAACGATATGAATGGTGTTTCCAGAGCAAGCGAAATGGACGAAGACAGCGGTAAACATACGATAGTGCATCAGTTTGCCAAAGTGTAAAAATAACTCTTGTAAAAGGAGTCTAAGTAACTCCTAAGAGAGTGGGTTAATCTAACTTTTCTACTAGAGTTGAAATGACTCCCTCTATATAATTCTTTATGGGGAGTTATGTTGACCCCTATTTAACAATTAGACCATGGGCCCAGCAAATGCCAGGAAACATAAAACTATTTGTAGTCATAGTTCTATCTAAATACCCTGAGGGGTCTATGTTATGCTTTGGCAGTTTATCTGCCATTCCATTTCCAACCAACATTGATAAAATGGTTGTTTAATTGATCACAAATACTTTGCTTGTCTACATAAATTCTATTGTCCCGCAACAGTTTCTTAATAGTATGTTGATTATTCACTTTTTTGTGCTTATTAATCTCCATGTGTATTTTAAGTTTTCTTTGTTCAGTTCAAATTGTTTAGAAAATAATTCTTTTTAGCTGTGTGTATAATCCTATTCAGCTTATTGCTATATGCTCTATACTCTTTAACCTTGACTGGATCCGTGCAGTATAAATGAGTCTTTACCAATTTATGGTTTTCGTTTGACTGAGTGCACGATTGCCTTCGTAATCCATGGCATTTCTAAACGCTTCTGTTGCCATTTTGATGCTTTACGCAAAGGAGCATGATAGTCTGATAGCGTGCAGATTGCTTACAATAGTACATGTAGATATACTTTCATTGACATCATTTGATATCAAGGTTTTGAAATCAACTGCGATGAAATCTTGGTGAAAGGCCTCTTCATTAAAATGCCTAAGGTCTCAAAAAAATCTCAGTTCATTATTTGTAGGAAGTGTGTTGGCCATTGCGTAGAATACTGATAGACGATCGGAAATATCAGCAAGGCAAATTCCAGATTTAGCTTTTTGGGTGTATTCGTGTAGATATGATCGATAAGAGACACGGTATGATCCGTTCTAGGTCTAGTTGATTTGGTAATGATTGGCATAAATCCTAAGCTAAGAAGCATGTCTAGGTACTCTGAAGTTTTTTTTATCTTCATTATATTTCAATCTCTTGTTGAAGTCTCCAAGGACCGCCCCTGCAAAATTTTGACCGAGATCTCGGCGAGATCTTGCCGAGAATCTTGACGAGTTTTTGGCCGGCGAGATTGCCGAGATCTCAAAATCTCGGTGGCCAAAAACTCGCCAAGATTCTCGCCGAGATCTTGGCAAGATCTCAGGATCTCGGCGGCCAAAAACTCGCCAAGATTCTCGCCAAGATCTCGGCGAGATCTCAAAATCTCGCCGAGATTTTGGCGAGATCTCAGGATCTCGGCTGCCAAAAATTCGCCGAGATTCTCGCCGAGATCTCAAAATCTCGGCGGCCCAAAGCTCACCGAGAATCTCGGCAAGATTTCAAGTAAGATCTCAGCGAGATCTTAAAGTCTCGGCGGTCAAAAACTTGCTGAGAATCTCGGCGAGACTCGCCGAGATATCAAAATCTTGGAGGCCAAAACATCTCACCGAGAAAACTGGAAGATATTTTAAAATGTCAACACTCAGATCCAGGTAAGCTAATCATAAATTCGTTGAGTGAAGTAGTTTCTAGCAGACAAAAGAAACACACTGAAATACGACTGTTGATTACATGTCAAAAACAAGCAGATTTATTGACAGATAAGAGGGTCACGTACAGTTCAAAAAAACTTAACAGTTTCAGACACGTCCTGCTCCAGTTGACATTTAGCTACCTTTAATGAGAGGAAAATCGTTTTTGCTGAAACTAAAAATAAAGGAGAACTAACCTTTATCCTCGGGTCGACTCACGTCCTTTACCTCGTGCATGCAAACAAGAATAATTAACCTCAGATGTACTACATCTGTCAGCCACAAAGAAGCGAAGAAAATTTGTTTGGCTTGACTACAACCTCATCTCGAAGCGAATGTCATGAAAGAGTTCATCTTCATCAACTGCTCAAGTTTTGCACTTCGCTAAAAACTGCTAAAGATTGTTCCGTGTACACAGACTTCAGTCGTTGCAGGTCTTGAAAAAAACCAGTTGTACAAGATGTTTACGAATCCTCTTGAGATTGCTCACATTCGCAATGAAAACGTAAGAAATTAAACTGTATTTCCTTTTCTTGAACAAAGCAGCTCATTTCATCGTAATCAAGTCCTTTGCACTTTCAATTAACAAACAAATTTCCCACGGCAAGAACTGAAGCCAACTCTCCTGTCGAAGGATTGCGTGTACTTTACCCCACGTGACTTAAGACATCCAATCACAGTGCCTAGTTAACGATCTTGGCGGGAAGTCTTCCCGTGTCTAGTCTGTCTGCCGCCGGCGCTGCTCGAGGAAAAGTGAAAAAAAAAATCTACCTCTACAAAGCCAAATTTGAAAAGTATTTTTTTAAACAATTGATGGTCATTGAGTAGCTCAAAGGTAAGTCTGCTCCAACGTCTAAAAGTGAGAACAAAATTTCAATACGAGCAACAAAACTCTTATCTTAAAAAGCGATCAGAACGCGTCTCTTCGTCGCCATAATTAAGTCAGATCGCTCCATTCAACTTTGTTAAATAAAATATTTTGGTAAATAAAAACCCATCCATGTCTAAACGTCTTTACTTCAATTTGGGCTTACCGCATTTGAAATCGAACTGAAAAACAGAAAGCTAATGTTCAACCACAAAGCAGTTAAATTCAACGGAGAAAAATTATTCATTTCATCTGGGAATGATTGGGTAAATATTTTGGTAAGTTTGTGTATTTCAAAATCTCGGCGAGATCTTACTGAGATACAGAAAAAGTCGAGCTTCACGGCGAGATCTTGCCGATCTCGGCGAGATGTAAAAAATCTCGCCCCGAACTCGACCAAGATTTGAGACTGCCCACAAACATCCGCAATCTCGGCGAGATGGAGGAGATCTCTCTGCGATCTCGCCGAGATTTAAAATCTCGCAAACATCGTGGTGAGATCTGTACAAATCTCGGCGAGATGGAGGATATCTCGCCGTGATCTCGCCAAGATTTAAAATCTCGCAAACATCGTGGCGAGATCTCTACAAATCTCGGCGAGATCTTGGTAATCTCGGCGAGATGGACGAGATCTCGCCGAGATTTAGAATCTCGCAAACATCATGGCGAGATCTCGGCAATCTCGGCGAGAAGGAAGATATCTCGCCGCAATCTCGCCGAGATTTAGAATCTAAAGAACATCATGGCGAGATCTCGGTAAAAATTTTGCACGGGCAACACCTCACGTCCCTTGGTATTAAGTTGTTCTAATTGTTTTTTTTCAGAATATTATGGAATGGCTCTCTGTTGCCTTTAGGGTGCCTATAAACACAGCCTATAACAACATTTTTTGTGCAGTGCGTGCCAGCTCTATCCAGCGTGACTCTATTCCATCACCCGAGATATCTAAGTCACTTCTTCTTGAAAATTCTAAGTCATTAGATACGTACAGAGCATCATAGAGTAAAGCAAACTCTACATCATCAATAATGTTTTGAGAATATGCAATTGCCAAGGAGTCGCGAACAGTGGCTAGACTAAACATCATGAGGGTAAGTGGAATTTCAAAAGTTTGAGACTAAGCTTACGTGGATTTCTATGCGCCATTTCACTTACAACAAACATGACGACACAAAATTGACTGTCAGAAGGGTTTAATGTAATCAACAAAAATACAATGTTTACCTCACAGTGAAAGTGCGTATTACTTTGACTTGCCTATAAAAAAACTATACTTTAAATTTTTGCAGCTCTCACAAAAATTTGAGCCTCTCTACAAACAGTGATTACAATCAGATGATTTCTTTCTTTGCAACGTAGAATTATTAACACCTGGTTCCATGTTTCTTTTTCCGTCATCTGTGACCTGCCTGCAAAGTTTGCATAGTTCAAGGAGAAAGTAACATTCCAGAATATAACGTTTTCGATGCCCTCACTTTGCGAGGTGCTAAATCGCTGTTTACTAAATCTACTCATTGTTTTGAACGGACCAGACTTATAACATCATCGACTGACAAACACTGTTTCCTTGACTCTGAAATGACTTCCGCTCAGGTTGTCAAAACGTCAGTCACCAACAACAGTTCTTTTCAGAACTTCACTCACCCGGACGATCACACAATATGAATAACTTCATATCTTATCCCGTTATTTGAAAACTGGTTTAAAAGTGCCGGTTCTCAAGACTGTATCTTAGTACTTATAAGTGCCTTGTTATTTCTTCTTAGAGAATTGGATTAATAACAAATGTGTTAAGTTTTCCCCAGACGATCTGTCTGGTACTTGAGGACACCAAAGAGAAGAGAGTTCCAGTAGTCCTAATGTGAATTCACAAATGTGCAAAGAAGAGTCTCCATGAACTCAGGAAATACACCCTTACTAAAATTAAGTATACTTTAAGTGTATCTATTTTATCTTTAAAGTGTACTGCAAAAACAGTACATAAGTTATACTTGAAGTATACTTTGAAAATAGCGACTTAAAGTGTACTTCCAATATACTTGTTCCCACCTGAGCCATTGGAACAACCCAAAGTATACTTTAAGTATACTTATAATCAACTCTACCAGTCAGACTTAGAGTATACTCGACACTAAAATCCCACAGTACTAGCAACATGATAAGATGTGCTAAAAGTATACTTACATGTACATGAGTACGCAAATTACCATTGTTCATGCATATATATGCTTGCAGACTGAATTACAGCCACTACAAATTGTACAGTTTTAGTCGATAAATAGTTCTTTAATGCACAATCATAATAATGATCAGAATTCTATAACAAGTTACTTTTTACAATAACATTTTGATAGAACACTTCACTGTATTTGAAATCATCTTAGTTAAAACATAATTGTCTTGAGAATATCGACGTCCCATCAAGTTTTTAAATCAACTATATAATTGCCTGAGTAAACATGTATACAATGTAATTTGTAATCATGCATTTGTCTATTCTTATTATTAGAAAGTTTCAGAGTCACGTTGATGGCAAATGGCCTTATATTATAATATTCCTTGTTTTTATTGTTCGTTGCTTATATATAAAAAGGTAGTTTCATGCCAGTTTCATCCTTAAGGATACTTATTGTCATGGGTCTTTGGTACGTGCTTATTTCCTACAAATGTGTTTTGGATAAATTCTCAAATGAAATCAGTTGTTTGTGGTAACCATGAACTCTAGATCTCTCCATTATACATATGTTGGACCGATTACTTGTGATCATTCCATTTCAAGCTTTGTAGTTGCATTTGCTGTCCAAATTTGCCTACTATTGCAAAGTTACTAGAACTCATTGTTCCTTAGTCAAGCTCCACAACTCCTGACCAGCTCAGAGCTGTCAGAAGCCATAGAGTCTTCCTCCCCAGTGCTTCCCGATTCTTCATAAATTCCTCCTATTCCAAATCAGCATCGTGAGAAAAAAATCTTGTTCTCCAGTCACTTGGTTTCATGCAGTTCAAAATCTTCAAAACATCCCTGGATCATGTGCAAGATGTCATGGGCATGATGCTTTGAAAACACTGGGTTTTAGGTCAACGACATCATCTATAGAAAAAATGTACTTGCAAGTTTTTAAAACCGAGTTAGTCAGTGAATTTGAAATCTGTTGTGCTTTTCAGAGGACAAAACATAGCCACGCAGTTTTCCTGAATAGTTGTCAAGGAGTTCCCTTAAGGAGGCTCGAAAGGGTTTTTAGTGCACACGCAATCTACCACGCCATAACTATGATGCACGCGTCAGCTGAATCAGTATTAAAATCAGACACTGGAAGTTAATGCTGCGTAAAATCCCGCGAACC
Source organism: Platygyra sinensis (assembly GCA_019787425.1). NCBI lineage: Eukaryota > Metazoa > Cnidaria > Anthozoa > Scleractinia > Merulinidae > Platygyra > Platygyra sinensis. The sequence continues at coordinate 11,763 of JAHPZR010052106.1, forward strand.
AGAAATAGAAATCTGCGGAAAACATTGTTTTTAGCTCGAAAGTTTGCTCGGTGACCTATCTTGATTTTTGCATGCACGCACCATTCGTGATGGCACTTCAGATATAAAAGTTTTGGGGAAAATTATCTAGTGGAATTTTCTGTAAGGCCATAAAACGCGTTTTCTTTAAAAATATTTAATTCTACTAGATACAATTTTTCCATACTGTCTGAAAAGTTAAAGAACTTAGGGAACTTTCCAACAAAGAAATAAAAATGGTAGGTCACCAAATTAGTTTCTCAGATAATTTACAAAAACTGAAATTTAGAGGATGCTTTTGTGGACCTTGTGCGTTGCCATGGTAACTGATATGACATCACAAGTACCCTTAAAGTATAGCCCAACAATAGAGTTGCAAGGAGACATATAGTTTGCTCACACATTGAACATCCTTCTTTGTAATCTCCCATCGTTTCACAAAACAATATAGCAACGAAAAACCCTTTTGAGCCTCCTTAACTCCTCTTTTTGAGTGGGGTCAACATTCCTTGTTTTCTTCTCTTTAATTTTTTGGGGGCTTCCTCTGTTATTACTTTAAGCAGATCAACTTGGCACCATTGTCCAAGACATTGACATTTTGAATGACAAACAACTCAACAGTCATGTGCCTCTTTACTGTCCATTGATGTGGCTTCAAATTTGCTCAACAACAACTTGCGCATACATTTGCTTTCAGTTTTGCATACTTCCTGCATGATCGGTTCACACTTGCAAGTGAAGGCCACGAAATAATAATAAAGTATCTTGGCTGGTTTACACATCAGATCCCTGCCCTTCCAATTTCCTGGACAAAGTCATCGACTTCGCGAGGTGGACCATAATGTATCACCTGGCGGATTTCTTGATGGTTTAACAACCATTCCAAGTGCCTGTTGATGCAAAACACAACTCTGCATACACCCTGCTCCTGAAATTGTATGAGTCGGACCCCCCCCAACCCCACCGTTTTGTTTTTCCTTATGCCTTTATCCAGAGTTTTTGCATGAAACACCCGCAAATTAACATGTTTTGAAGATACAGTAGGTCCGCCTAGGGGAAAATAGGCCATATTCTCCAAGGCTCAAATATTAAATCTGCTTAAAAAAGTAATCCCCAGTCCTTCTGTGGACTTGCAGTAAACATATGGTCTTAGGAGGTTTCAATAGCTTCTTTTTTAGCACAGGCGGGCCCAGACGTTGAAATACGATTAATACGTGACATGTATGTCTGTTGACGATTTGCGTTTACAAATTTAGCCTGTGTATAAGACAAGGTTGATGGGAAATTGCTTTTGCAAATTGCTCTAAATGCTTACCTG
>JAHPZR010052110.1:0-25000 GCA_019787425.1 Platygyra sinensis
AAGGCGGCGCTTTAGTTGTTTGGCGGGCCGACCTCTACCAAAAAGAAGCTTTGCGGCAACTTTCTGACACCTCTTTTTATGCTAAAGTCGATAAAGATCTCGCTTCCAATAACCAACAAATTGTCAAGAGCACTATTAACGACCTTATAGTCAAACAAGAATTGCCGGCTACTGCTACTAATCTGATCATCACCACTCCTAGAACTTCATGTATTTACTTTTTACCTAAAATTCACAAACCTAACAACCCAGGCCGACCTATTGTCTCTGCGTGTAGTTGCCCTACCGAACTCATTTCTAGCTATTTAGACAAAATTATGGCACCTATCGTCAGATCTTTACCGTCATATGTTAAAGACAGTCAACACGCACTCCAAATTTTTCGTGATTTCAATTTCCTGGGCGAAGACAAACTTATTTTCACTATGGATATTACATCTCTTTACACCGTCATCCCTAATGGCGAAGGTCTTCTAGCCCTCAAACATTTTTTCGATTTACGTACTGTTAAGGAACAAAGCTCGGAAACATTGCTCCGCCTGGCTGAACTAGTTTTAACACTAAACTGTTTTTCATTCGCTGACAGTTATTATAAACAAATCAATGGGGTGGCCATGGGTACCAAAATGGGACCCAGCTACGCCAACCTTTTCGTAGGCTACATTGAACACCAATTTTTCAATCAATACAACGGCACCAAACCTGACCTCTACCGTCGCTACATTGACGACTGTGTCGGCGCTACTTCCTCCACCAGGGAGGAACTCGATCAATTTATAACTGCTGTTAATTCGTTTCATCCGGCTCTTAAATATACCTGGGAAATTTCCGACACTTCTTTAGCATTTCTAGATATTAAAGTTTCTGTCGAAGGCAACGGTTTATGCACCGGTGTGCACTACAAACCCACAGATTCTCATAGTTATTTGTTGTATTCATCTTCACATCCATCACATGTCAAGAATTCCATTCCTTATTCTCAGTTTCTTAGACTTCGTCGCCTTTGTAGTGAGGACTCTGATTTTTCCTTAAAATCAGAGGAAATGTGCGAGTTTTTCGACAAACGTGGCTATCCTGCCTCTGTTGTTCAAGCAGGCCATCATCGCGCCCAACAAATCGATCGGCAGTCAGCACTACAAACGTCTCAGAAGGAGAATAATAATAGAATTCCATTCACCCTCACATTTCACCCTCACAACCACGCAGTAAAATCCATCATTCTCAAAAACTTTAAATTACTTCAAAATGATTCCGATACTGGTAGAATCTTTTCGCAACCGCCATTAATTTCACTTAAACGCGACAAAAACATAGGTGACTTTTTAGTCAGAAGTTCTTTCTAAACGAGTGAAAAACCCGGTACTTTTAAATGTGCACGCGCACGATGCAAAACATGTCCTTTCATTTGTAACGTTGAGAAATTGTCGGGGCCCAAGCGATCTATTAAAATCACTGATCATTTTACCTGTACCTCAGCCAATGTCATCTACTGTATAACTTGCACTCTCTGCAAAAAGTTATATATCGGCGAAACAGGTAGACGACTAGGGGACACGATTCCGAGAACATCTTTGCGACGTTGCGAAAGACGACAAAAACGCATCTAAACCGGTCGCTAGACACTTAAATCTGCCCAATCATTCGAAGCAACATATGGCGGTCTGTGGCCTCTCCCTACATCAAGGAAGCACAGAAAGCCGCAAAACTCTAGAACAAAAATTTTTTTTTTCAAATCGGCACTCTCAATCCTCACGGTATCAACGAACGCTTTTCATTCAACTAATTTATTCAAAGTTGTTTTTTCGCGTTGCCAGGCACCAACCAATAGCGTACGTAGCTCCATATTTGTCTATATAAACCACACACAACCCACAATTCCTCGATTCGCTCCGACGAAGGGCTAGCGCTCGAAACGTCAGCTTTCGAATCTCTTTACGGTGGCCAATTCACATTATCAACTCAGTTGATAAAACCAAATTATTATGTTAACTAAACACTAACTGACCCAAGTTTAAAGTGCTGATTTTAAAAAGACACCTGTTTATTTTAACTGGAATTTTCTTACTTGTTCGTCCGCCATTACTAACTTTAAAATCTTGAGAGAGCTGGGTCGAGGAGAAATTGACGTCAACGACTCACTTGTTTGAGAATGCAGTGCGTGTGTACACGGCTGAATTAATATGCAGCACGAGAGTTTTGGGCTTTCAGACTTTTAAACCCGTGTTTTGCATGTATAATAAATTGCGTTTACACGCTGAAATTTTAAGCCAGTGAATCAATGACGCTATTTTCTCTAGATCCAACCCTTGAGGTCTAATTCACTACTGGCACAATACCATAATGCACCTCTTTAACCCCCCCAAAATTTTGCATACTCATTGTTTGCAATTGCAACAATGCCTATGCAAATTTTTGGGGGTAAAAGAGGTGTATTATGGGATTTGTGCAAGTAGAGAATTGGTCAGTTTTGAACGTGAGTAATGGCGGACCGTGAAATCCAAAACTTACACTCAAAATAAACAGCCTTTGGATAAAACTCAAAGCTCAAAACTTTTCCAGTTAGGTGTTAAGCGAACACGCTTTCAAAATCTGAAGGAAAAAAGAAATGATTTTTTGATCATTGAGGCACTTTTAATATGTTGACCTTCACTCGCCTTACACCACATTTCTGCGGGTCCAGTTATGATTATTCAGACGTCTTTGTGCGGGCTTTTCTACCAACTGCACGTAAGGTTATTGTTGCTCTTAAAATATTTGAGGAAGTTCCAATCTGTCTTGCTCATGTAAATTCTTGTATCGAAGATTAATCACAGGCGGCTCAAGCTCATGATGCAAAGAGTTTTTTCTTTATTCCGTGGGATGCCTGTGGCAGGCCACGGTAAGTTTTCGGTTGAAATTCTTTTTCATCGGCGACGCAAAACGGCAAATTTGATTGACAGCTGAAACTATTTTTATTTCCAAACAATCTGCGATCAGTCGCGCAAGGACTGTAATTTCCAAGCATAATTTCTGCGATTCGAGCAAAGGACCATTTCGCGATTCTGCGATTCTGGCAAGGAGAGGAAATAAACATGAACAGAAGGTAAGACATTTTAGAAGCCATTTCGACATTGTTCCGTGTTACGCACCGGCATCGAATTCACTGTACACTGAGCCTGCCAAACGAACCAACGAGTTCAAGCACCAAACCTGCGTGTTCACCCGGCCAACGTCGCTAAATGCGTAGCCTAAACATTAAGATGTTTTTAAGCAACTTTGAAACACGATATTCATTGCATCAGTGTATTCACAAATCAAGAAGTCAATCAAGGAAAATATCGACACCAACCAAATCAAAAATTGTTGGTTTGCAATTGAAGATATTTAAGCCTCGCCGTGAGTTTTACTCTATCGAAATTTTCGCAGTTCAATCCATGGGTCTAGAATCATGGTACGTGATGTGTAAAGTTTTACAAGTGTATTCTTGCCCAAGGATTCTTACTGACATTGAGCTTACCTGTTTACCAGAACGACATGTAAATAGTGTTTGCTAAAAGGTTTATTCCATTCGATGTTATTTCCAGTGGTTCACCGTTAACATTTGAAAATAAAAAGGGAAATATGTGTTAAGGAGAATTCCTCATGCTTCTGATGCATGGAAACTGTAATCCTTTCGCTATCTTGAATAAACAAGAACAGGAAGGAACAAGAACACATTATCTATACCAGTTGCGTTACGGTGCGTTACGTTTTTCTCTCACACAAGTGATGAGCGTACTTCAGTTTTTTTTCTCGTACAAAAAAGCTTCTTATTACATAACAGACAATAAGTATTTTAGCCTGTTAAAATGTTTTGGCAGATTCGTTACGTTTATTGACGGCAATACAGCCCTTCACAATATTTTAGTCTTTAAATTAGTAAAACGTTGCGTTACCATTCATGTCTTAAGATTTTCTGCAGTTCTCGCGATCTCAACGTAACAGATCTAGCCTCAAAGCAAATTCCATTTTTCACAATATTACTTCTGCTAGTAATTTTTTCCCGGCCTACATGTACGCTATTTTCTACTACAAGCACAGTGACAATTTCTTCAACACTTTCTTCAGTGATTTTTATGGCCGATCTAACTGATTTATCCGCGCGTGGCAATTAACTTGACTTCACAATTCATTCCAACGCCACGCTCCCTAGCCCAAGCATCCCACGGAATCGCCTTTTGGCGTCTTGTTTCTTTTTTTTTGCGTTTCGAATTCAGTGAAAACGTGACATATTTTATTACACAACAACTGAGTTTGCCGGGAAAACGCGGAAGCATGACTCTCACCTTGCTTAGAAAAAAATAATGAGAAAACCACTCCTCAAAATCATGAGCTTGGGCCGCGCCTGTAGATTAATTAGATAACAGATTAACTCGAAATTTCTTATTTCCAGCTTTATTTCAAACAACGAAATTCAATACTTACCGAAAGATTTTTTTCTGTTGTACAACACAGTTATTGCTCCTGTAAGTACTTTTAAAAAAATTATCTATAGTTATGGTATTGGAGTACGGTTCTTGGCAGCTAGCAGAACGCTTTAATTCATTGCCTTGCCTGCAGCTCGTGTTTTCTACATTTCACTCGTGTTTCTCAAATTTGTTCTCAAATGCCCGTCGTTGTTTTTTCCCTCAGCAATGCATGGCTTAGGCTTCTTTATTTATCAAATAAAACAAAAGTGCATTGGAAACAAAATAATTACAGCCGATGAAACGACCAAGCTCTATTAGTGGTAGATAGAACTATGTTTTGCTTTTATTTTCTGGCATTCAGCACGAAGCCGAATTGTGATCCTTCAATGAATTTGCCGCAAGTATATATATGTTATTGGCCGGCTGGGAGGTTCCGTATAGGGAAAAACTGTGACCGAGGTCTTGAAAATGCTGCCCGAGGCCGCAGGCCGAGGGCAGCATTTTCAAGCCCGAGGTCACAGTTTTTCCCTATACGGACCGACCCCAAGCCGGCCAATAACATTTTTATCTTTTTCTTCTTGCCGTAAACTGGCTTACAAGTGGTTTTGTTTACGCAACTTTGTTATTGAATCGGTTACACGCCGTCTAAAAACCATTCGCAAAAAATCTAACGAGCGAGAAAATCAAATACTATACGAAGAAAGATGTATTAAAGAACAGATTTATTTCGAACTACTTTATGTTAATGCATTTAGTTGCCTAGTTAAGGTCTCCAAAAACTGTTTTTCCGGTGTGAAATTTCGTGCAAAGTTTGAAGTTGTATTTCAAACAGCTTTTGTCGATCTCAACTGAATTAGACTTTTCTACCGTAAATTGAGAAGTAGATAGCGAGGGAATTCGGTAAGTGTACTCCACAGAAATACTCTCAAATACAACAACGATTGCAGAGCGAAACTCGACTGAAATTGACTCAGTTTTTACTTAAATTTGTACAGAGATAGAGAGACACACAAGATTACGCGCCATTACACAGCATTACAGCGCCGAGCGACGAACAGCCAAACAAATTCTCACAACTTTAAAAAATTCAATTGAACTTACTTACAGTAACTTTCCTTGCCATCTAAAGGTGAATAGAGATAAGCACGCGTTGATTAATCGTCTATGAAAGTGTAAAAGGGCGAAAGATTGACGATAACCGCTAATTCATTCACGAGAATAGATCAACTCGATGGATTCCGCCGCTGTTGCGGTCCGTATGAGAGAATTCCGCCCGCGCCAGGAACCAATCAGATTACAGGATTTGTTGAATTCCGCCCGCTCGCGAGCCGAAAAAAGGATAAAATTCTAGAGTTTATTTTAATTAGCTTCAAACGATTGTTATTTCCTGGTTTTCGTGATCTCCTTAGTTTCTGTCCAGCCACAGAACCGTTTGTTCTAGTGTAACTGAAAGGTGCCTCTGCTTAGTGTGTACGTCTAGGAGGGGGTGTACTCCATGCATGGGCTATATAGATACATGTATGTGTAGCTGAAAGGGTATATTTTTTAATTAAACCGTATTGGTCATCAATAGGGCATCGGTCTTGGCCATTTTGGTCTCAAATTGGGTATGGTGTTTACATTCTACTCGCGAATTTTTTTCAGAATTTAATAGCTATACTATCAAATAAAAACATCGTCAGTTATGAACATCGCCTTTAACTTTGGTCAGAACTAGAAACTAGTTATAACGCAGGGTTGAAACAAAGTATCGCGGTCAGGTCCAGTCCCTGAACTCTCCTTTCTTCCCGCCCTCTAGGTGCTGAACCCGGGCGGGCGAAAGAAGAGTCCAGGATAACTTGCATGCGCATGCCAGAACGCCGCCATTTTTTCCCCCCACATCGGGGGAAAAACCATATTTGGAAGTACTAACCAGATTTGGCTTGTGGCGCGATTTTCTGAATAATGATACACAAGCAACAAATCAGTGGAATTCACCAGTGCCACGTTAAACCACATTCGATTTGTTTTTTACCACAATATCAAAGAGAACGAAAGAAATCTTTGCCAAGATTTGTTGACAATTGAAAACACCGACTCGGACTTGAAAGTGCACGCGCTGCATTATGCAAATGAGCTAAATGTACGCGTCAGACTTTCCTTTCAAAAACTTTTGCTAACTCGCTCAACATGCTGAAACAATGAGTAATAACGCGTTCTCGTTGTCGATAAAAGTACAGACCACGATAAACCATGTTTCGATTTTTAGGTTTTTATGTTTTTTTTTTACCACACTATCAACGTCAAAGAATTTTTTTTTTTGAGAGCGCGAGCTGAAAAAGACATTGCGCGACACATTGACGCGAGCAGCGTGGTTGGGCCCTAGTGATTTTTTATTGGTTCGTTCTGAGCATGCGCATGCAAGTTACCCTGGACTCTTCTTTCGCTCGCCCGGGTTCAGCCCTATATAGAGGGCGCGAAGAAAGGGGAGTTCAGGGACTGGACTACGTCAGGTCTTAAATAGGATATCGAATTTTTTGGTCCGGCCATAAATATGGTGGTAGGGGCGCACTCCCATCAAATGTTTCTGGGAGTACCCCTAACCCCCCTTTGCCAGGCTGGGCAAGGTTCCCTGCAGAAAGGATTGTTGTAAAAAGTCGTATAAGGCATGGATGTTGGACAATCTTTTACCACTAGATAGAAGAAATACTGTGGTTTTAAGACGTCTTGTGAGTAATAAGAGTCCCAACATGATCCACACCCCGAAGAAGTCACTGGATCTACCTAACGTAAAAAGACTTAAACATTTTTAACAGTGAAATATAGTTTTCCGTGCTGCGATCATCTTTCATTATCTTTCAGATTTGCAAGCGGCAATCGATTGAAGAATATTCCATATCGAGCTTTCTTTAATCTGTATCCGCGGCGGAGTACCATTTTTGAAGAAGAAGAGATTATGTGAGTTCCCAGAGTAATCAAGTCATTCAAGTTTTTCAAAAACCCACTCGTTCGCTGCGCTGACCTGTTCGATTTATGAAGTAATTTAACTCGTGAATAAATGTAAAAAGCATACGCGCATTTTCAACGGAGTTAACTCTTTCATTTTTGCTTTATATTTTAAAGAATTTTATCGGATAATCCTATACAGACCATCGGACCAGAAGCCTTTCGACTCAGCACACTGAGTTTAAAAGTGTAAGTTACCAGTTCTACTCTAACATTGTTAATCATAAAAATTACAATTTCCTCGCTTGTGATTGGTCTAAAAAAGTCCTATTTTCCACTTATTCGCTTTCCAAGTTGTTATCGGACAGTTTGTTATTGGATAGTTTGTTATTTGACAGTTTGTTATCGGGGGACAGTTCAATAAGCCAATCACATTCAAAGATGTAGTTTATTTCAACCAATCACATTCAAAGTTGTAATGACGTGCTGCGTGCGCGCGCGCTTGCTTTTTTGTTTTTGTCGGTAGCCTTAGAATGTTTACGCCTCCTTTGACAGTATTTTAATACAAATTTTCCCCTTTTTCATAACTTGGCTATTTTTCTTTTTCTCGGAAATTGTAATTTTTATGATTAATTGATAATAGGACTTCGTGTCGTCCAACTCAGTCTGTAATCATACTCGTGATAAACAAATCGGACTCCCGCTGCGCGGTCGTCCGATTTTGTTATCACTCGTATGATTACAGACTGAATTGGACTCCACTCAGTCCTATTACCATTACTTATAAGCACACAAATTTGCAGCCGCGCGCACACATGTTTCGATTATTTTAAGTAAGCATTTATTTACCTTTGTAAAAGTTAATAATGTAATCCCTCTAAACGCGTCAAGTGACTGAATATGCCCCAGCTAAACGTGGATGATATTCCCGTATTTTTAACACTGTGCGTTTTTGCAAAAAATGCTTGAAAAAAATTTGCCCTTGGACGTTGTCTATTCCTCCAAGATCATAGTTTCGGAAAATTATTAGCTTCTCGGGACAGATAATAAAACAGTATATTTTCGCGCCATATGGAGGCTATTATTTATGTAAAAGAATCAAACGCGGAGAGAGGCAGCAATGCAACAAAGGCAATCTCCTCTTACTCAATTCGAAGTAATTTTGTGACAAAAATGGCGTCAGTATAGCACGTTCGAACCGTTCTAACCAAACAGTTTCACGAGTGTTAATTCAGCGTGAATTGCACTTGTTTTCTTTTGTAACTTTTTCTTGCAATTTTTCTTAGGAAGTAATTTTCTGTTTACTTGTCAGATATTTGCTACGGACGAGATTGAAGATCTTTAGTCTTGATTTCTTCATTGGTGTCCATGGTTTGGAGTTCAAACTGTGAAGTATCGTTTCAAATAAATAGGGACTCGCACCACTAATAGAGGTCGAAGATATTGAAAAAAGAAACAAAACAAACAAGAAATAAACCACTGTCAGTGCTTTAGAGAAAGGCCTTCTTAAACACGGAGTTGCGCTACAAAAGGGCATAACAACCTCTTCCCCCTGATTTTTAATTCACCCAAAATATCAAGATGGCGAACGATGAAGAGGACAACAACAAACGCTTAGCATTTGTTATAATCGTCAAAAGCAATAAAACTTAACCAGAAACAGTCAAAAAATTATCATTGTGTCTGAAGTAGAACATATATCCTCGCTTTGTATGCAAAACTTTCGTTCTTAAGGTCATATTGAACCAATTAAGCTAACCTATACTCATTCAATAAAACAGTAATCTGTGAAGGACTACTTTTTGTACGATAAAGATGTTTTTATTTTATGGCAAGCAAATACAGGAAACGCACTTAAATTCACTTGCAGCTTTCCTTTCAAGTGTTCAAATCGCCCGCCATTTTGAATTTGACCGGCGCGCGTTAACGATAACTGACAAATGAGCCTTGGTCTTCCCATGGAAGACTTCCTTACATAGCGCACCTTCGTGTTTAAATACCACTTTTCTCAACTGCGTCATTCCTGTACGTATATCTTGTCCGCACATTCCCAACTCAGTACTCAGCACCTTTTGTTTTACCTTCGCCGAATCAGTTTGAGTTTTTTAAATTACCAGCTAGTAAGGCTTTTATTGGGTCTTGATGATTTCGTATGACGTCGTAAGGACGTCATGAATTTCACGATCAATGAGTCGCCAGTATGGATAACGTATGCTTATATTCGCGTCCGTAAGGCACTGAGATTCCGTCTCCCGCCCGAACGTGGTTTTATAACGAAATTATTCGCGGTCGCGTTTGGCTACATAAATTAATGCAATCGATTCTGTTGAAATCAGTCTTCTTTCTTTTCAGAATGATAAGGAACAGAACAATTAAAACACTGAAATATTCATCTGCGGACAAGACACGCTGCACAATATATCTGTCAGTACATTTATTTTTTAACATTTAAGTTGAAAAGCTTTTTAAATTTCGTATTGAGAGAGATCTTTTTAGAACTCCATGTAGGCTTCAGTGAAGTAAATGCTTGTTTCGGTTTGCCAATACCTGCGTTCATATCTGTGTCTGTACCTCCCTTGTACATCAGTCATACTACCAAGGTAAGAGAGCCCAGCTATTTTCTCTATCTCCTGTCTACCTATTTTGATTTGGCAATTACGCTTGCTCATCCTTTTGGTCTTTTTTACTGTTGATCTTTAACCCGACCTCACGTGCATTGTTGTTTAATCCGATCTAGTTGTTTTCTCACTTAAATGCGTTCCAGTGCCGGAGAGTAGACAGAGGTTGTCAGCGTAATCCAGGTCTTCTGGAAACCTGAAAAACAACTCGGGAAATAGAAAGCTGAGGATTTTTACCCATTAGAGTTGGGGAAAACCGCTCTTCTGTGGCAAGTTCAACTAGCCCGATCGGCTCCGTAGTAGCGGCTAAGACAATTGACCGATTTTCTGTTGCAGTAAGGAGGAAGTGCAGAGAATATTTCTGAAAAAATGCTGCCTGGACAATTTGGTTATCTCGTGCAAGAACGAAAGAAGACAGCGAATTTGCAAGCGTGTGTTTAGGTGGCGAGGCTCCTTCTGATTGGATGACTTCAAGGAATATCACGTGAGGTCAATCTGAGGTCGGTGATTGGGTGTTTCAACAAAGGTCCAAGATCATAATAGGACAAGAGTTGTTCATAAATTAAGTACAATACTTTGTGATTAAATGCGTTCGCATTATATTGGACATAAGATGTCCACAGAAATTGACGAACCTGGAAGTGCGCAAGATTTGGGAGCAAGAAGACATCATGGTGAGATTAACCCGGAGGAAATGGGCTCGGATTGGACATGAGAACCCAGCGACATTGCTAAAAAAAGGTCTATTCTGGACACCAGAAGGGTAAAGACAACGGGGAAGGCCTACAACAACCTGAAAGAGGTCAACGGAAAAAGAACTCAAGACCATACAGTTGGCCTGGAGTGAAATCCGGAGGGGGGCTCAAGATCGTTCGCGCTGGGAAGGGGCTGTCAAGGCCTTATGCGTCCGATGGTGCGATGAGGACTGATGATGATGATGACATTTATTAAAAAAAAAAACAATGCAGTCAATGCCCTGACCGAAAAAAAAGGATTTTATTTTTGTTCAAAAGTCATTAAGGATTTCGGTGTGGCCGGTTAATGTGTGTCTATGACTCAAACTATATCAGTATTTCTTTGTACTCATTCTATTATTTTAATTTGTTTTAAGAACATTTTCCTTGCTAATCGAATGGTCAACCAGAAGATTTAAGAATTCTTGAGAACACATTTTGAAGATTTCTCCAACTCTTTCAAGTATTTTCGAGCATTTTAAACTGTATAAACTTTCCAGCAACTATATGTTCAAAACCGGCTGAATTTGTTTTCCTTGACACTTGCTGTCTGTACATGTATTGCAAAGTTAACTATTGCGATATAATGAACTGAACACTCAACCATAGCTGTCTTGCACGAGCAAGACTCAATCAGTACACTTCATTCACTTGGTATCCATAGGCGTGCGCAGGTTTTTTGCCGGGGGGGGGGGGGATGGGTGAACCATTTGCCCAAAATTTCTTACAAGTTGCCCAAATTTTTAGGAAACAGTCGAAAGGAAACGCACTAACAATGGCCTATATATGAAGTGAAAATATTTTTACACATATGAATCTATCATATGAGCTCAAAAAACATTTGAGAACTTAAAAGAAATAATTATCTCTTCCATTTCGACGGCCAAAGTTATCAATGATACGATTCCATGTCATTGTTGACTACAGATCAGAGTTGGCATATGCCCTTTCAATGTTAATAAGTGTAGTGTTGCTGACACGTTGTTGCCCCATGGTGCTGCGGAAGTTTTCAATCGGCGCAACGCACTGAATGATCGCTCCGCTGAACACGATGTAACAGGTCTCACTGCAAGGATATGCACCACCTTAGAAAACTCTGGAAATATATCGAATAGATCATTCTCGTTCATTGTCTCCAGCAATTCACACGAGGAGTGGTTGCCTAGCAGGTGACTCAGATCTTCTGAGAGTCTCCAGACTCCAGTCGATAATCTACGATATGATTCCAGAATGTTATGCCGAAATTGATTCTAATTAATTTACAACACCAGCTAGTGCGGTGCAGTACAGTACAGTGCCCCCCCCAAAATTATATGTATGTTAACTTGTGATCCCTTTACCAATGACCAGAAGCTTGTCACGTGCTAGGCAACCGCTGTTTCGTGTGAATTTAACTGGCTTTACAATGCCGACTTCAGGTAAATATAGAAAATATCTATCTATTCAAAAGAAGCTTGAAAACGTCTTTAAAATCTGGCTTTGCCCAAATTTCTCTTGCTGCCCAAAAAATCTGAGTTGCCCAAAATTTTGGGATGGGCTGCAGCGTCCCCCCCCCCCCCCTCCCACCCGGCCCGTATGCGTATGTTGGTATCTAACTTTAACGGATGTAACAACTCTTTTTCAGGAATCCTGACATTTCCATTAATGAAGCTATCAGAGTCCGAAACCCACACTACAGTGCAAACCTTATATCCGCTCTCTTGGTGACCGGATTCACACGGATACCTGACAAAAGCTCAGCTGATTACCTATTTCTCCCGTGTCCGTTGGGCACATTTTCAAACTCTACTTCTCTAGGAGAATGGGGATGTAGGAAATGTCCCCCAGGTATGGCACGTGAGAAGAATTGAAGCGTATCACAAGAAATGAGATTTCACTTGAAATGATCTTTGTAACTATATTGCATCCTAAAAATATTAGTAAAAGTCCCTGCGACCATTGTCATCGATAACGTTCCTCTTTGTAATACAACACAGACCCCTTTTCTGTATGTTTCAGGAGGATTTTACTCAGACGACGTTGGTTACGTGGCTAGCAGCTGTAAGAAGTGTCCCAATGGTTCCTATGTTCCATTTAATAAAGCGCCGGGTACCCAAGCTCAGGATTGCAAGACTTGTCCCCTAGGTAAACAATGAGCATGCACGTTTTATTATTTAAAACCTATTCAATTCCGTCCTTCTTTGAGTAATTACGGGATTACCGTCACTGAATCCCACTAAAGAAAGCTTCATGAAATAAAACTCGTTACTTGCAGATGAAGCCTTATGTGCTACTTGACGTGAAGTAGACGGGAGGGGCGTCTGTATCACTCTCAGATAAACTGAACGTGAACATCATTTAAAAGGATATTTGCTTCTTGTTAATTACGAATTATATATAAGCAAGAAATCTGTCCTAACATATAGTCAAGTGATCGTAATTGGGTACTTTCCACCAGCACCTATCCATTTTTACAATGCGTTCTGTAGCCATTTTTGTCTTTAACTGGACTATTGGCATTTGGGCGTTCGTTACCTATAGTAAACGGCGAGGCCACTCGCCAAAAAATGCCAGATTGTGACACGTCATATCTATTCCCACCAAACCGAGCAATACCGACGCAATCATGAAATATAAATGTCTCTTACGATTACTGGGGTACAAACTCTTTTCCCTACTTTTTTCAACAGGAACCGAATCTGACTTCTTTGCTGGATTACGAGCTTGCAAATGCTTGAAAGGATTTTATCGAACCCATATGTTCGAGAAATGTCATAAATGCGGACAAGGTGGGCTGGAATGCAAAGATGATCATGCAACTTTAAAATCTGGTTATTGGTGGAAATGGAGAAATGAGTCTCAGAAAATTCGCTACCGTGCTTTTATAGCAAATCTCTTGGCATCAGCACCAGCGTTAGGCCATGGTGATGTGCAATACCCTTATCCGATACCAACCCCTTACAAGTGCCTAGTAGAAGAGTCTTGCAGGGGTGGTTTAGATTCCCCGTGCTATAATGGTCACGAAGGTCCAATCTGTGGGGTTTGCAGTTCTGGATACTATAAGCAATTACACACATGCAGGCCATGTCCATCTAAAAAGTGGATGGTTGGACAGCTGTCGATCGTCGCGGCAATTCTATTGATGACCATAGTAATCCTGGTGTGGATAAACAAGAGAAAGAGCAAACTGGACGTAGAACATTCTTTGGTCGACATGATTCTAACTAAGCTTAAGATCATGATAGGTTTTTATCAAGTGACGTATGGCTTATTGGAAGCGTTCTCGTACATACAATGGCCAAACTCCCTGCGGGTGATTGGAAAGTACTCAGGACTACTCCAGGTTAATATTCTTCAGATAGCACCTGTTCACTGCCTCCTTCCGGGCTTTCACGTGGATGCGTTTGGAAACTTGATTGTTTTGATGACAATCAATGCGACTGTCATAGGCATTTATGGCGTGGCATACGGAATTCGTAAAGTGATACTCTTAAGAAATCGAAGCCTGCTTGAAGAGGAAAGGTTGAAAAAGTTATCAGAGGCAAGAGAACTAGTGTTCAGAAATTTGTTTTTCTTCCTTTACGTGACATATCTGAGCACGTGTTCAAAGACAGCCAATGTATTGCCACTTGCCTGTCGGGAACTTTGCCGAGATGAAAAGGAAAAGGTGTGTAACAAGTACCTAACCGTAGATTACAGCATACAGTGCCAAGGGACAAAGTACAATCATTTGCTTATCGTGGCGTATACTTCTATTGCCTATATTTTTGCTCTACCTGTCACCACATTCATCACCCTTTGGAGGAAACGGAAATTGACATTGGATGCAGTAGACGCTGGCGCATCTGAGGAACCAGGATCTAATGTAGAAGTGATCACAGGATTGCGTTTTCTCTTTGAGAATTATAAAACCCAGTCGTGGTATTGGGAGCTGGTTGAGATGTCACGAAAAGTAATTCTCACATCTGGTCTAATCCTTGTGGGAAAAGAAAGCAGGTCCTACATTGGCTTGGCTTTGACCATTGCTGGGATGTATGGACTGCTCTTTTCCTATGTTCGTCCCATGCGCGACGCGTTTGAAAACAGATTGATGTCAACATCCCTCGCCGTTACTGTTGTCAACTTGGCCATTGGAGCCGTGAGTAAAATTCCTGCAGAAAACCTAACAGACTCGACCGTGTCATTTATGGACACAGTCTTCTTTGACATATTGGTGGTTGGAGCAAACACTTTGGTGGTCGGTCTACTTGTTGGTAAGAAAATCCTAATAACAGGTTATTGCCGTGGGAAAGCTTTGTACTTTTATTAATCGATGACTAATTGTGACTACCTGAATTGCATGAATTTCTAATCTTTTAAGATCTTTTAGGGTTGGTTAACCTCTCCAATTACATATCTATATAAAACACTCAAGAAAATTCGCGATACTGTGATCAATTCGAATTCATTGTAGTGTCATACAGCAATGCATGTACTCCACTTTCTCTTCTAGAAATGTAGAATTAGATAACTTTCAGATAGAAACACACAATTTTAAATTTACAAAACATGTTTCGGATGACCAACATCCATCGTCAGTGGTGAGTACAAGTGAACCGCTAGTCGGTGTTATATAAAGATAGCTAATAAAATATATGAATACTAATTAAATAACAACGTGAATGTGAGGTAATAGAGAATACAATGATGAGAAGACAATGGGTATTGGACAAGGAAAATTACAATGAAAGTGTTAAATTGACATGATTAACTTGCTTGTTTAAAGATGGTTTTTTCCCAGCCTATGTGTAAGGCCTCCTTGATTTAACACTTTCATTGTAATTTTCCTTGTCCAATACCCATTGTCTTCTCATCATTGTATTCTCTATTACCTCACATTCACGTTGTTATTTAATAGCGAAGCGCGCGAGTGACGTCATGACTCAGACAAGACTCAGACAAACAAACTGGAATGGTGGATGATTTTGAAGATTTCTTTAAGAGCAAAAGCCGGTGTTACTAAAACACTTGTGAAACAAAAATTTCGCTTATATTCCCTGTATTTCCCTCAGAACAAACTTATGTCGACTGAGTCTCGCGGGGAATTCAGTGATTTGCATTCTATTTTTAGACTTCGCGCGCTTCGCTATTAGTATTCATACATTTTATTAGCTATCTTTATATAACACCGACCAGCGGTTCACTTGTATTCCCAACTGACGATGGATGTTGGTCATCCGAAACATGTTTTGTAAATTTAAAATTGTGTGTTTCTATCTGAAAGTTATTTCTTGTCTGCTATTAGTTCGAAAGAATTAGATAAGTAATTAAACACTTGTGAATGCCAAAGCTTCCATCTGGCATTCAATTGTTGACGCTTTCACTGAATGTCTTTTTGATTTACTGACATGTATAAATGATGCCGTACAAATAAATGAATGTCCACGCAGTGCTGATAACCTAATGTATGCTACTCTATGGATATCTCGCGGTCTTGATCAGGGCCGGGTTGTTCGAAAGCCGGTTAACGTTAACCCAGGGTTAAACGTTAACTGAAGCATTACGTTTTCTTATTTAAAAATGTTTTTCGCCTCTAACGTTTGGTGTAGTTTGAGATTACTACAGCTCAAAACTGAAGGCTAAACAATATAAACAGAACACCTCACCAAAAAGTTACAAAACTGTAATAAAAATTCTCGCTAACCCTGGGTTAGCTTAATCGAGGGTCTGGATGGGGTTAACTGACAACTGACAAATGGCCAAAATTTTAACTGACAACTGACAAATAGCCTAAAATTTAACTGACAACTGACATTTGTAGAGGGTTTTACTGACAACTGACAAAAGATCTTATTGCCCTAAATATCCTTCAAAACCCGTTGTAAATAACAATTTTTTACTCTTTTCGTCAAACAAATGCACGTTTTATATTAAATCTTAGCAGCAGGACGCTTGAGCGTCATGTTTCGTTAATAATTTACTGTATGACCCATGTACATCAGGGTCATTTCACCTATGATCTAGAATTTACAAACTCACACTGGTCCCGAGCACGCGCCAGCTTACATGATGGCTGCCAATTTTTTAATTCGGATACGTCTTTCGAAAGACATAGCAGCCGTATTCCGATAAATGACTTAAATACAGTACATGCTCTCAAAAAGCACCTTATTCAATTCCTTGGTCTGACGGAACTAACAATTAAAGACGACCTGGGAGATTTCGATATAAAGCTTTATTGGATGGCACCGAAACCGGGCGGGACAAGTGATAACTTCGCCATCACAACGGACGACCAGTGGAAGCTGGGATCTTTCTGCAGGTACCGGATCGAAAGCTTTGTATTTTTGGTAACTTGGGAATAGTCTTTATTTGGAGTTGTTTCGTTTCCTGTCTTTTATGTCTTTTGTTTTACGTTAGCTTACGTAATCTGTGCTCTGTTACCTGCAGCAAGATCCGGAAGCTGGACCTTCCAAGTATCCTGGATGACTTAGGAAGCGAAATGAAAAGTATGAATTCTAGGTGCTTGTGTATTTGTTTCAAGTAGTAGTGTATAAGAATGCAAGTTAGACCGGAAAACCTTCTGGGCACTGCAACGCTCTCAGAACTGATATTTTCGCTCTTGTTTACACGTAATGCACTATGTAACATTTACTTTTCTTGAAATTATTTTTGTTACAATTACAGTTGCCTAAATGTATGACTATATTTTGTAGCTTTGCGGCAGCGGTGCGAACGACTGCGTGTGCTTGTTTCTCAACACCTTTCCTGGAGCGATCGTCACACGTCAGATTTAGTGCTGTCGGTGGATCGTGTGTAAATTCATGCATTAAAACACGCAGTACATCAGCTAAAACCAAAACATTATAGAAATCAAACACTTCACCACTTCAAATGAAATACTAATTCACTAATGCCCTCACTAATGATTGTACGCCGAGCAAGTCACTGGCCTTATTTCCTGCTAGTTTGTGCATAGACCTTCTATTTTGTCTAGAGTTCGTCGAGATCGCAAACAAAATAGACACCGCGGAGGATTTGAAAGCGCGCGAACGTAAGGGTGTGGCCGTGGGGAAAGACAAATATATCCTTTTCTGCGCCCGCTGTGCGGCCACTGCTTCCCTCCGCGCTCGCGCTCGAAGAAAATAACTTTTTGCAAAAAATAACCGTCTGTAATAAATTCAACTCCAAATTTGATTAAAAAAAAGGTTATTAGTGTAGCAATTTTCGAATTAGTGATACAATGTACATTTAATGTGCCTTTTGAGCTAAATGTTGGATAAAAAGAAGTAACTAAATTACTTAATTAATTATTAACAGCCAATTAACTGACAACTGACAAATGGCCTTAAATTTAACTGACAACTGACAAATGGCCAAAATTTTAACTGACAACTGACATTTGTACCCCCCCATCCAGACCCTCTTAATCGGGCTTTGAACAACCCGACCCTGGTCATCAAGGTGTGATGCTGCTTTTGCTGTTCAGTCATCTTGGTTATGTGCTCTACAGCTTTATTATGGTTCTTTGCTTTAAATTAAAACTGTTTCTGGTTTGCTTTTAGTTCAGTACGCAGTGTTTTTTTATGGCTACTTCAAGGAATGGCGCAAAAATCCACAATGGTCATGTTCTTGCTGCTTGGCTTTTCTTCTTCCTCTTAACGATTTGCGGGGAGAAATTTGTGGTCTAGTGGAAACCAACGTCCTCAAAAACCCCTTAAAAACTGGGAACCTAGAAATACCCACCTTATTTGCGACAGTGAAGGACACAGGTGTCATTGATGTCAGTTTGGATGAAGGTGACCGACACAATGTCAATATGAAGGACTTGCGGGCAGACAGTTGTGAGGCAGCCACCTGCATAAAGAGGAAGTGTAATCGATGTACACAAACAGAAATACAGTCACTTTTCCCTATCTTTGATGCCATGGATCATGACGCTATGGAAACGACACACTTTTGAATCCCTGTGAGTACAACTTATTTATTTCTTGCCCTTACATACGCTCGGTGCGCCTGAAATTTGTACACACCTTATTCCAAAATGGTCGCAATTTTAGTATTCTTTTGTTTACTTGCAAATTATTCCTTGTTGCCCCGTTTAAGGGAAGATATTTTTTTGAATTTCGAGTTTTGTGTGGGCCAATTACAATTCAGCAGGCGGAACAAACCCTGCTGTCCTGACGTCAAGGTATCTTAACTGTAAGCTTTTAATTTGGCGCCAAAAATGGGTTGTCACGGCCGCGTTTGGCAATTCGCTGTTCGAATTGTTTTGACTATTTGACTGACTTTTTTTCACTGTTTTGTACAAAATATGCCGTTCCTCGTTAAATTAAACCAAGAATTTTCGAGTAGTTAAACATTAGAAGAGACCACAGAAACTTCACCATTGTCTTTACTTTTTGTTAGCAGGCAGATAAAGACTATATTATCGTGTCGTTTCGGAAGAACAGCTTGTTGTATTTGTTTTGACTTATTATTTCCTCCATTTGCCCGCTCGTCCATACTTCGGGCGCAGCCACCCAATGCAAGGCAACATACCACGTAGTTTAATCTCACTCAAGTATCAAGGCCAATTGCGATTTACAGTTGTAAGATTACATTTGTTTCACTGCGACAATTTTATGGCCTCTGGAAACGTAGGGTGCCAAGAAAGGTGACCTCTAAAAAGAACGAAAGGATTCACGACAAAATCAGAATAACACTTAGAATAATAAAGCCACGGATTACAATCCAATCCAAGCCAATTTTCTTATGAAAAATAATCATAAGAGGTTATCCCTATCGAGGACGTTCCCTCCTTAATATATACAAGCTAAACGTAGCGTTAATAAAAGTGTGATACAGTTCAAAGCTGAAGACCTAAACTTATGAACTTCCGGCAAAAACTTTAAATCTCGAAGCTATTAAATAACCGTAAATTAATTCAATGTAAATTTTAGCAAAGCTGTTACAAAATGTGACTCGGGCCTATTTGTCTATTATCGTAACGGGAAAATTTTAAGAACCTGGGATAATAGAATGCGGTCGCTTCAGACTTTCTTGTAAAAGGCGACTGAAGACCGTATTGACGACGTTTCTGGTAACTCATCCAAAAATTGGCCCTACTGATTTTACGCATGCTCCATATGTCGCGACTTCGCTCTTGAAGGCGAGTCAACAATAGGCTACGTCCGATATGTATGCCATGGCTACGAGGTTTTCAGGACAACCTTCTATATTCAGTGGTCTTTTCTTTGTTTCCTAGTCTCTTCTGGGAATTGTGAGACAGATGAAGCTTAAAAAATATCAATTTTGACCCGAAAGCTTCTTGTTAGAATATAAAGTGTTTTATGGGAAAACGTTGGCTCACCACCACTCCCTCACCACTCGCCCCTCCACCCCCAGCTTTGAGATTCATCGTGAGAAAGGTTCGCTGCTATAAGGAAATGTATCAGGGTAACTGACTCAGTACGGAGGGTGATGGAAATCGCCGTATTATTCACAGCTCTTCGCTCCTTTACTCACATAATCAGTTTTCTCATTAATCTCTTTAATGGACGAGCTTAATGCTAGAACTTTACGGGGATTTTGCTCACATTTTTGCTATTACCACGGTTTGTCAGCATTCATTGAACTTTTTTTTGTAAAGATTTTCTTCTTTTCTGTATCATTTCCCAGTTGACGACTTCAGACGACATTGGCTTAAACCGGGAGTGTTGCATTAGAAAAAGGAGAAAGTCTTGACAGAAAATGAACTAAGTCGCAAGTATATATAACTTTCAAAACATAATATATTAATCTGTAGTTCTTGCTGTTAATTATTTAGCTTTTTGAAAACTTTTTAGCCTGCCAAAAAAGAAAGCAGAAAAAAATCAACCAACGCAATAGGCCATTTCCGAGTTCCCTTGTGTCTAAGTGCGAAACCATTCTTAGGAAAATGACTTTGATATGCTTTAATATGAAAATACATGTAAAACTCATCTTCATATGAAAGACACTTAGACTCGTTTTGAAACAGAGGCAAAAGAGACTCGGAAATGGCCCATTATATATCCAATGAGTATTTATTATTTGTGGCTACTGTTAATGAAATATAGACTATTTAGACTTCAGTTAATGGTAAATTTCGCCACGGTTTTGCCATTGAACTAATCATGTTACGTAATTTTGAAAATATAAATTGTAGTAACAGGATAAAGGTATAAACCTGATTAATCTTTAAAAAAAACATTTTAGTTATTACTTATGCTGCGGTGGAATAATAACATGAAGTGAAGAAAAACTAAAAAGTTCGCCGCAATAACTCTCGTAATCTGAAAATAACATTTTCAAATTAAACATAAGAATGTTGTTTCTAAATAATAACGGGTACTCGGTCGGGTGAAATTGTGGCTTAGGCTGCAGTTATTTCTAGACCAATAAGGAGCTTAAACAGTCACATGGCACCGGGTCACAGCGCACAATTCCCGGCCGATAGGAAAAGTAGATTTTACCTGGGGATCTCGAGATCTGTTCGTTAGGGAAGGTGTCCTACTTCTATTTGGAGTTCAACGCTTCCCTGACATGTATTTAGATCCAACTAGGTTTTAAACCAACAGAGCTACTGAGCAGTCATATTAGTTTTGAGATTCTTTAGTAAATGTAGATTCATTTCTACTAGGTGTTGCACATGGCATCGCCGTTGCCATTGCTGAATATAAGCTCGATAATATTGTGTTTTTCAGTTATGTATCAATGGGTGCTTACCATTTGTCAGAATAAACCGATTGGGACGACCGTTGAATAACGGTAAGGGTTTTTCCAAAATCAGCAAACTAACCGAATGAAATGACGCTTACCATTTGCAATTCAATTTCCCGTAAGTGTTAATGAGAGACTGGAAACTGGAAAGTTTAGCAAATGGTAAGGAAATTTTGGCGCCCGTTTCCTTTCGGAATGGAAAAGGAGGACTATCTCTGGAGACAGTCTACAATTTCCGAACGGATTTTCGGGAAAACTAATGTTCCATTTGCCGCTTTCAACCGAAATTTCCGGATTTTTTTGCGAAGTGGTAAGCACCCAATGTCTAAGTTTAAAACGAACAAAAATTGTCTTGCTGTTCATCAGCCATCCACGCTTGCTTTATATTGCTAAACCATGCTGGTCTCTCTGTATTCAGCTGTGATGTCTTCGTTTCGTTTGACCGTCTCCCTTTCAAGTTTTTCTGTGCAGATCTTCTACGTTTCGAGAGTCTGTAAGTTTTAACTCGATTTGCAAGCGTAGAGAACGATGCAATCTTAAAGTCTATTCCGATTAGTGACGAGAAAATCGGAAGCGTCACGAGGTAGCTACGAATGACTCTCGCCCATACTCGGCTCTTCGCTGCGTATATGATTGGCTTGACTACACAGTGGCACCACATGATCCATTTGACGGCTGTTTCGAAATCGTGTGGGAAAGGACCGACGCCGAGTCCTTCTAAAAGTAGGATAAAACACGCGGGAAACACTTGAAGTAAACTTGTACCTATCACGACTTTGGACGTTGAG
This sequence comes from Platygyra sinensis, assembly GCA_019787425.1. Classification (NCBI taxonomy): domain Eukaryota; kingdom Metazoa; phylum Cnidaria; class Anthozoa; order Scleractinia; family Merulinidae; genus Platygyra; species Platygyra sinensis. The sequence continues at coordinate 22,173 of JAHPZR010052110.1, forward strand.
GCAGATTTTGCGTATACGTTGATCGCCAGCTTCTGAGCGTTTGACAAGGACACAGGAGACACTCTGTGCCGATTTAGATGAATAACCTTGTTAATTTGGTAGTAGCTGTAAAATATCAGGACTAATGGTAAAACCGCAAAGACACCTATAGTGACAGTAACAGAAAATAATTCCAAACCGATCAAAGGTTTCTGCACATATCGTTGTGCGCACACGTAAAAACCTTGGAAGAACACGACTTCCACTCGATTGGTCAGCAACGGTAGCCATGGAAATGATCCGACGAAACTTACACACCAAGCTATTCCAGCTAATTTCATGGCATCTTTAATATCGATGGCACGTCTTGACGGTCTCACGATCACTAGATATCTATCAAATGCGATTATTACTAGTTGCAAGACAGTAATCTGCGTGAAGAACAGGTTAAAGAATCCGTTTGCAGCGCAGAATTTATCTCGAAAAATCCACCCGTCACAACCGACGGAAATCAGAGCGAATGGAATCACCAGAACACTCGTCCCAAGATCGACGATACTTTGACTCGCAATGAGAATGTTCGTTGCTGTTTGCATGCGTATATCCGCGTATACCGCATGGATAACAATGGAATTGCCGGCTATCGACGCGAGCATCACCAAGGCCAGTGGAATTATTTTTAACACTTTGGAAGCTGTCGACGAAGTCATCGCAATATCAGTCGCCAAGGAGAGCATTTCTTCATTTGAATAATTGCCTATCGTGGCGTTTAAAGAGGTCATTGTCCCAGAAACTTAATCACGTCTTTGTACTTGTGTTTCGAGGTTGTTTGGAAGCTCACAATGTGTGTTCAGTTCCTCGACTTTACCACCTATGAAGGAGACAAATTCATTCATTTCACAGCTTTTTTTTACTTTAAGCAGCTTTCCGGAATAATAGCCAAAGTTCCTTTGGCGACTAATCCGTCTTAAATTAATATTCGCCTGAAAGGAATTATTCACAGGAAGAATTTATTTCTTAAGATAAATACCAAGCACGATTTAGGCACGTTAATGGCAGTCTAAGATGCATTGGAAAAAAAAAGTGTATGATACTTCTGACACTTTTTCTTCGTTACCACTGAAACAAAAGTCCGCAATCTGTCATTTTCTTTTTTCAGTTTGTTTTGTTAAGATGGCAATAAAATTCCATGCAAAATCGAAACCAAAGAAAACAGAACAAAGCAAAATGTAAATGATGTAGTTTGAAAAATAACAATTAAATCTAGTGTTTTGGTAATTTTGAAATGTATTAACACTTCTTGTTGTTGTGAATTTTAGCAATTTCGAACCTTTTTGATTTCCTTTGTATGAGAAAACCTCATCCGCTATAATGCTCATTAACCTATCGTTCATAAATAAGTGATTTATTTTTTCTGTGACCGGTTAATTTAGCAGGCCGTGTTATACTGAATTTGCAGCTACTGTCTCATTTGCGCCGAGTTTCTGTTCGTGAGTTTCAAAACCTTCTGTTCTTCCAAACTGTTGACGATTTAGCAACGGTTTCAAATTTTCAGTCATTTGAACCTCGATTAGTTAGAGGGATTTATTATTTAATTGATTAATTTAGAGCAATTGTCAAATGGGTGTCGTAAAACCAAAACCAAACCAATCACTTCTCAGTCAATGTTAAACCGCAGTAACTTGACCAAAACCAAAATAATTCCCTGATTACTTTCGACACTCAACTGAAAACCGCTCGATTTAGTATTAATTTATATCTATTTGATTAAGGCGGGGTACACCTGAATAGGAGTGAAATTTTGAAGTGACATTAAAAGGGAATTGTTAGAATTAAAATGGGTTGGAAACACTACCAGACAGTTGAACCCCCCCCCCCCCCCTCCGATAAAAAAGAGAGAGAGCCCCAGGTTGGTAGGGGGACTGTTTGGTATCCGTCTTCCAAATCTTCACTTCAAATTTCAATTTTCCAAATCCATCAAATCTTCAACATTTCATACTTTCCTCAAATTAATTAACCTATCCTTTCCCAAAAATTCCCAAAAATCACCCAAAAATTTACACAAAACCGCCAAACAGTGATGGAATAAGCATAGAGATTTAGCGTTGCTTGACTGAAACATGACCGAGATATTGGCAGAAAGCCGTGTTACGCGACGTCGAAACAGTCTTCACGTGCCCCCCCGCCTGAAGGAAACAAACCGAGTTACGAAGTCCAGTCCATACATGGTCAAATCTGTATAATATTCTCATCTGATCAATATAGAACTAAGGCTCATTTTTTCAAGTTCTTCTGACTCAGTTATGGCTTTTCCTGTTATAGTTATCTTACTCACAGATCTGGGGCCAAAACGTACAGATTATGGTTCGGAAGACCTAATTCGAGTAATACAATAATTGCGGTTATCACCTTGACCTGCAAACGTTTGCTTGTTTGTTTTATTTTGCGCTTACAGCAAATGCCCCGCTGTTTGTCATCTACATATGTTATAATTTTATCGCAAACATGAGCAGTTTTGCGTTTGCAAGTAATTTCCTCTGTCGTCTTTTGCCCTCACTAGACGTTAATTTGTTTGTTTGTCTACAGACAGAAAAAAATCTTACCATTTGCGTTCTACCACTTGCTTTTCTCTTCTTGAAAAGTGTACTGAATACATGCACTGAGTGTGTGATCAGAACGTGAAATTTGATTTTGATCGTGTTTTCTTCTAATAATAAGGAATGGAAGTCAGTTGTGACGTTTGCCATTTAGGTTGAATGCAGTGATGCGTAATTATTTTTAATCTCTTTAGACTGGATGCCAGTCGAACAACCTATGTATGTTTTCTAACATAATAGACTATTTAATCC
>JAHPZR010052110.1:30000-45000 GCA_019787425.1 Platygyra sinensis
CTAATTCACTTGCCAAGTTGTTATCGGACAGTTTGTTATTGGACAGTTCAATAAGCCAATCACATTCAAAGTTGTAGTTACGTGCGTGCTCGCGCGCTTTTGTGTTTTTGGCGCCTAATATTACCAGTAGGAGGCGCGGTGGCCTTAGAATGTTTGTGGCTCCGTTGTCAGTTTCTTAATGTAAATTTCCCCTTTCTTTCATAACTTGGCTATTTTTCTATTCTCGGAAATTGTAATTTTTATGATTAATTGGTAATAAGATTTCGTGTCGTCCAATTCGGTCTGTAATTATACTCAGTGATTTTGTTATCACTCTTATGATAAGTAATAGTAATTGGACCGAGTGGAGTACAATTCAGGGAGTAATCGTGCGAGTAATTTCAAAATCGGACGAGCGCGAAGCGCGAGGCCGATTTGAAATTACGAGCACGATTAGTCCATGAATTGTAAGACACCAGGTCCAATTACTAATTAATCGTATCTATAACAAATGAACTTTTTTTGAGCGAAAACTTCTGTAGCGCTTTTCCTAAGTTTTGAAAACTGCAGAAAACATTGCTAAAGAAGCCATTGAAGCGTGCGTAATTATTGGCGTGAAAATCACGTGGGTATCCAATTACAGGTGTCCGATTAACAAAAAGTTCAAATCGGGACAGCTGTATTGAACACCCACGTGATCGCGCGCCTATTACGTGACAAATAGGCGCACGGAGAACCAATCACGATCGAGAATTTTGTTATAGATACGATTACATGCCAAATGGGACTCCACTCAGTCCTATGACCATTACTTATTTCTTTCTTTCATATATTTACGACTTCAGTGAAACTGTACATGTTTATAAAGCTATAAACTTTTATTTGCTTCGACTTAGTTGTTAATTCTGGATTTTATTACTTATCACAGCCATTCGCTTTTAAATTTGAAACTAACAAAGCGAGAACAGCAAACAAATGAATAACTTCTGGAAAACAAATAAATTAAGATAGAACTGAAGCACGTGACTATACCTCCTTTGTGCTTATGTGGCTATTTTACTATAAAACAATACAATCAGCATAAGCTCAAACAAGTTTAATTGTAAAGTTATTTAAACTGGCATTAATTAGTATTTAAAATACATGAGCACGCCAATCAGCACCGCGTTCAACTTAACGTCAGAGGGCATATCCCCAGTATAGCACTTGGTACGGAGCCTTGAAGCGTTAAAACAAATGGAGTGAAAGCAAGATAATACCCGGTATAAGTGCTGTATTTCATTTAAATACTATAGCTGGTAGAAATCGATTATCGATTAAGGAAATATTCTTCAGTGATTTGAAGTTTCTTGATCGCCTGCATGTGTTACTCTTACTTTTATTTATATCGTTATGAGAAGCAATGACCATATTCTGAACTTGTCAGAGTCTGTTCAAGCTAAAAAGGACAGCTCAAGAACTCAAGAAGCTATGTTACAAGTTATCTGCATATTGATAGTACTATTCACCTTAAAATAAATAATTTACATTGTTTCCCTAAGGTTAAAAGTTTCAAAGGAGGTGACACTAAACCATAAGCGAATTATAAGGTGATGATCCGTACATGTACTCATGTACATGGATGTGTTCAATCCGGCTGAGAATGATGCACTGTTTAGTTTATGTGCAGTCGTTAAACAGTATTCAGAAAGAGTGTGAGATGAGACCTAACAAAGAGACGATATAATACAAGAAATATACAGACAATTATAAAGTTGCTTTTTCAGTGATTTACATGTTGAAATCCTCAATCGAGTTGGAAGTTGCTGGTGTATAACTTGGAACTCTAAAACTTTGTCTCGTTGTTGCTGGGCTGTTGAAAAAACAAAGTTTAGATTAGAGTTATGCGACACACGGATTACCCATCGATACAGCGGAAGAGATTTCAATGGGGGGTCTCTTTGACGGTAACGGTAAATATAAAGCCGTTTATCTTTACGATTGGCGGTTACATTTTAATCATTTAAACGGATTACGTTTCTTCCGGAGACTTGTGCCTTTTAAAACACGAAATTTCTGTAATTTTTCATAAGAGGATTCAGGTTAATTCAGGTCTGTGATGATTTATTTGGGAGGGATTACAATTGTTCGTGTTTGTACATGCTCTTGAGCAATCAGTTGCGAGACGCAAATTGCCACAGTAGACATTTACAGATGCCTGCTTACGACCTGGCCTTTGGATGACATCGAGGCTGAAGGTGGCCTTGTTTTGATACAGATCTGACTGCTTTTGTTTTGTAAATCAAGTTGTTCTTATGTTAACTAGCTGGTATTTACATGAGCAAAGCAGAGAGGTCCTATATCAAAGCAAGGTCACCTCCAGCCTCGCTTGCATTCATGGCCGGGTAACTAAGCACACAACTGTAAAAATGGCCTATTGTAACCTCTGGTCTAAATTGTGGTGACACCACGTTAGCAGAATCCGTCTATTACATAAAGGGTCTGATAAAAGAACCTTTGCTGTCGGTAAATGTATTTCACGTGAAAAACAGTTTCAAAATGACACTGCAGATTGGAGAGTTTTTTGGGTTTTTCTTATCCTGTGTACTGTACTCATAGTTCTCTTGATAAAAGCTTGCTGGCATCTTATATGTTAAATTCTCTGCTAATGTCTTGCAACAGCGTTGTGTGTGATTTGCTAGTCACGATAGTCAGTCACTATAGTCAGTCACGATGGTCAGTCACGATAGAGATACAGTCACGATAGTCAGTCACGATGGTCAGTCACGATAGTCCAGTCACGATAGTCAGTCACGATAGTCAGACACGATGGTCAGTCACGATGGCCAGCCACGATAGTCAGTCACGATAGTCGGTCACGATAGTCAGTCACGATAGTTAGTCACGATAGGTCAGTCACGATAGTTTAATTAAAGGAGCTACGCCACAATTTGTGCCTCTTGAGTTTAGCCTGAATTTTTCATATGTCCGTTCGCTTGCAATCTGTATTTATTTCTTTAGCCTTAACCATCCTTGTGCTGTTATTATTTATAATTATCTCTTTGGTGTTTTTTTTATCTTAATAAACTACTATTTTCAGTTTTTCTTCAATTTCATAGTAATTTTGTACGCGGCCAAAGTACTTCACAATGTCGCGACTGAGCTGCTTTAGTACTGAAAGTTTTTTCGAACTTTTACAAGTAGTCTTTTATTTCGTTCTGCCTAATGAAGCCGCACTTGTAGTCTCAAAACTGCAGCTGTATATTAATGCAGAAAATCAGCTTACCTCCTCGACGTGAACATAAGGAGATACGTGGGAGTTTGAAGGCTCTAGTTCAGTAATTGTTTGTAGTTTGTTTTCTTCTCCATGTACTCCGGTGATTGGTTAGCTTCGCCGTTACGTTTTCGTCTCATTCGATTCTTGATCCAGTGCTATTGGGTGAATAATTAAACAGATAAATAAATAAATAAACAAAGAAAGACAGCAAGAAGGGGAGGGAGGAGGAAGGAAAGTAAATCCTGTTTTTGAGAGGAAAAGAATTCGTCAGTCATATTACACCAAGAAAACGGACACAGTTAGTAAAAGACAATAAAAAAGATCCAGTTAATTGTCGTCCAGTCAAGTTAATATGTGGGACTGCTGGAGGTGGGGGATTAAGAGAATACGAGAGAGCTAGAGGAGGAGGGGGAGGAGGAGTGAGAACAAGTAGTAATAGGTGTAGTGGGAGGAGGAGAAAGGGAAGGAGAAGGAGGCGCTAATCGCACACAGTTGTACTCACCACCACAACCAAAATGCTGACAATGATGATCAAGATGCCGACTGCTATTCCTATAGCGATGTAGGTTCTTTCCATTTCTGTGAAGCCGGTAGGCTTAGCTGGAGCGTCCTCTCCTATTGCCGAAACTTTTTCGATCTATAAATAGTTACGTAATGAATTTTACTCAATGACTGATACTAAAACAATAAAGAACATTGCCTATAGGATGTGCAGTAACTTCTTTTTTCAACTGAAATGTCTATCGAAACTCTTGGGGGTTACTCTGTAAATCTATGGGTAGGGGTGTGCCGCTGGGACACTGACATCCTTTTTCCCATACTATAGACAACGATTTAGTTGATTTTGCAACCCTATTCAAGACTATGCATTATGTCAGACTGACTACACTGGATATCTTATCTACAGAACTTTTGTCATTATCGTAGTTTAACCGGCGAACGCTAACAAAACCAATATCTTACAAAAACTCACATTTGTTTCTGTAAAGTTCTCACTTCGAGATTCATTTTCTCTTATACAACCCCAGGTGTAGAACCCTGTACTAGGGACTAATTTTTTTACATCCTCCATTGTCCCAGTAATGCACTTCCTTTTCTAGACCAAAACTGTTTGATTTCGATACACTGTCCCAGGCTACTAGCAGTAGTATAGATTTTGAGTACATTTCAAAACGAAAAGCAACAATAAAAGTGAAGTTGTATGACCTTTCGAAGACTTTAAATGTGAAATGTGAAGAAATTAACATAAGTATTTATACCGAAATAGAAGTGTGAAAAACACATAGTGTAATGGAGCATGATTTTCGTGACTTTAAACAAAAAGTTTCCTGCGAATGGAGTTAGCTTGAGTGTTCAGCTTCGGTCTTTTCTTTTGGATGAACCACATTTCAAGGTTTAAACACTCGAGCTTGCTTCGAAGGCTTCAAAGCTGCCTAAAAACCATACCCTTCACAGCGGCACAAACCCATATATATGGGAGTGTTTTTCTTGGAACGAAACTCCACTTGCATGACTTTTGAAAGAACATGTGTGTACTTCGATGCTGTGTCTGGTTAATAAACCAAATCAATGCGCGCGCTTTGATTGGTCAATCAGCTATGCCGGTTTATTGTGCCGGTCAACCCATGGAAAAATCGCGCGTCTTCTGAATTATGATATAAAAGCATAAAAACTTGTGGTTTATTGCTTAAAGAAACGATTCCTCCAGCATTATGTTTAACCCAGTGAGACTACAAGAAGTAAAATTTTCTATTATTATTATTTTGTCGAAAACCATCAGCTTCTGTGTCCGTTATCATTGTTTTTCACACCCACAGTTAGAAAATGCACAGTGAAAGCTCGGAAATTTAACCGCGTTACCTTTAATTCAAATATCGGTCCAAAAAGTTGCCCGAGATTATTTTCAGCCAAGTAATAAAGGATATTGAACGCTTGCTTAGTCATGTCTTTGTCAATAGTGCCATCAGCTTTAGTCACGTAAAACAACAGTGATGCCTTGTCCACATTGTTCTTCGCTGGACAGTTATCGTCAAAATTAATGAGGTGTATCTGTGTTGCGTTAATGGGTTCGCCGTTGTCCTGAAGGAGTAATTCGGCAAGTTTTGTCTTGAAATATGTTTCCATAAGACAGAATTCTGACCAGGTAAATTAAAGTCCATTTGGATGTACACTGAAGGTAAAGGTGTAGTAGCTCCTGCGAGGGAAAAAAAGACATGGAATCTCAGATATGTAATTGTAATAGAACTGAGCGAGTCCAGTTCGATCTGTAATCATACCAGCGATAAACAAAATTGGACATCGGCGAAGCTGGAATCCGATTTGTTAATCACGAGTTTTTAGAATTCGACGTCAAGATGTCGTGTTACCAATAAATCATAATTGTTACAGTTTCCCCCCCCCCCCCAAAAAAAAAAATGTTTTATTTAAAATTAAATATAATGATGATTACAAATATGAAGGATAGCTTGCAAAATGACTGTTACGTTCTTTGAAAACAGTCGCCGGTGCTAAGCCTGCACAATTTTTTAAAGCCATTCATTTGAATTGATTTACTATAGTGATTTTAATCAAGGTTGTGATTTGTGGATTTAGTTTAGTGAATACAGGTGCCCGATTTACAGTCAACTTTCCTGATTAATTGGAGCAAAATAATGCAGTTTATGCGCCAATCACATTAGAAGAAATTGTAATTGTTATATGATTAAGCCAGTGATATGACTTAGGTTTTTTCCCTTAAGCTTATATAGTCACTAAAGAGCTAGCTCACTGTCTGTTTTCCAAGAAGTGAACTGTTTGTTGGGGTGTTTTCGCCATTACCTATTGTGAGAAAATTCGGGATCACTGATGAAATAAAAAACTACATTTTTACCCACATCATGGCTTACCTGTCACAAGAGATGGAGTGCAAATCAAAACTACGAAGCCTAATGATAGAAAGGTCATCTTTTCAAAACTGAAAAACAAGTTTACACGCAGTTAATGAGTCGAATAGAATAAAGCAAGTTGGTTTAGAATTTATAAACTTCGACTTAGTCTGCGCAGATCAAGACAAGGAAGACTAATAATAGAAATATCATTTTTTTTTCAAAACTGAAAAAAAAGCAGGTTTACAGTTAACGAGTTGACTGAAGGAAAGCAAGTTGGCTTGGACATAAATTTCAACTTCAGTCTTCTTTTCCCTTTAGGATCTATATAGACCCTTAAATTTAGCTTGGGAGGTTCATTGTCCAATTACAAACCACTTGATGTTCTCTACAAGATCGTTCTTTTATCCATTTGAAAATATTCCATTCATACGCATGCGACTATTTGAAAATTTGAAAGCGAGAATTCTCAAGAGTATCGATCACCACATGGTTTGAAATGAAGCAACAAACCGCCCAAGCTGAAAAGGTCTACTTTCAGATGGAGTTTGGGCAACTTTACACAATAGCAAATCGAATCGGAAGTTAACTATCCACAAAGAACGTGTAGCAATTAGGCACTAAAATTGGCTAAAGCAACAAATAATCAACACTGAAAATGAGCCTAAAAAATCGCTTCGTTAGCGAGAAAAAAGAGCAACGCTTTCATTGTAATGGCGCCGGTCTACACTGTAATGTCTGGAGGAAAGAGATAGCGTAATTTACTTAATCAATTTATGTATTTATCTTCACCGATTAGAGAAGACGAGCGAAAAACAAGAACAAGCCAAATTAGGCGTGAAACATGTCCAAGTCTAGGGTACAAATACCACTTTATCACGTGTACGGACGATTGCCTCCAAATAAATTGTTGTCGGCCCAGACACTCTAAACTAGTCTAGATGAGTTACCAACTGTAGTGCTCCGAATTGATGCAGATATTATTACGAAATCGAACCAACTTATACATAGGAGAACATATGTGCATGTATTTCTCTAACTTAAGAGCATCAATTTAGCGGCGTTCATCCTGATACAATGCAATGCAAAAAAAAAAAAAATCCTGATACAATGCAATTGTGATTATTGATTGCCGTGACAATACCGGCTATGCCATTTCAAATTAATTAACTTGTAAAACTGTCAGTAGAAAAATTTAAATTCATGATCGGTTAAGTAAAGAATAACGGTTCAAAGTCGTGTGCATTAACCTCTTGTCGTGTGCGTTAACCTCATTAAGTCTTCGCGGTAGAAAGAAAATTAGTATTTTTGTAATGACCTCACCCGCAGTAAATGTCCCAGAATCGTCTCGTAAAGCACAAACCGTGACAAACATAATTGATTCTCTTTCAAGGGTGGCTTCACACCTTAACATGATAAATAGAAAATCTGAATACTATACAAGAATTGTTGCGGCTGCAAACGTTCCATATTCCCTGTAAAGCTTGTCTGAACCGTAAGTAGATCGTTTTGTTAGAAAAATTAACACGAATTACGTTTACAATAACAATTCAACGCAGCACGCGTGCTGTTTTCAAAAGAGACTCCGGGCGGCTCCGGGACCCGTTTCTCGAAAGCGCGGGAAACTTTTCGGGCCCGCAAAGCCATTGTTAGTTTACGTATATCTAAAAGCAAAGAGGTGTATGCGCCTGAAACTTCTTGTACAAAGAGAACCTCCGAGTATGTGAATAACTGCATCTCTGTGATCAAAAGGTCTGAGACTTTGGTACGGTTTTCCAAGTAACCTTCTCGGGACTTTCGAGAAACGGGCCCCTGACATTCATATTCGCAGCTAACATTTATGATCTCAATAAATGAGCAGATAAGCTAATAAGCTTAAGCAGTAGTGGATTTACTGTGTAGCTCGTTAAATTTGATAACTTGGAGCAATCAATTTTGTCAAATCCGCACAAAATCGATGATTTAATTTGTCTCCACAATGATAATGCTCAGTAATTTTCCGATTTCCTTTTAGTTGAAGGACTCACGTACGTTTGGGCGCCGTTTGACGTGGTTTAATATGGTGGATTGCGAAATCGAATTCACTGAAGAACACCTTTCAAGTAGAAAGCTTCATGTTTCTGTGTTAATCCGCTATTTTTCGACAAAATCGTTTTGAAACACAACATAGTTAAGAGAACTGTAAATCTGAATATAACCACCAAGTTTTGGTGGTTATATATGCACTGATCACCAACGCGATAATTTTAACTGAATCCTGGTAAATACAACAGTTTTGCCGACTCCAAACAACTTTAAGCATACAACGTCGTTCTCTTATTGATAAATCTGGTCTATAGCAATATCTAGAGATAATCGCATATTTAAAGTTCGAGATGAAACTTGACAACCACCTCGGGATTACTGATCTCTTCAAACTTCTCTATTTTTGACTCAATAAATCGCCTGTAACGTTCGTAAATATAATGTTTAGGTCTAACTGCATCTAATAAACCAAAATATTTGGCAAACCTGGCCTTATGCCTCGCGTCGTAAGGCGATCGAAACTTCGCTTGAAGCGTTGCTACCTTGTCCCAAAGTTTGATGTCGATGGGCAGTCTTGTTGTGATGGAATTTAACCGTGGGAAGATTTCGTATTGTGATCAAATATATTCATATTACGTTGTTCACAATGACAACGTCAAAGGTTAACTTAGTTGTTATGCAAAAGCGGTTTCAACGGAAATAAGTACGTGGAAACGAAAACGAAAAATATATTAGTGATAAACTTCAATAAGTATCGGAGAACAACTATTTGAAGCATTTAGGCTACATTAAAGATCCTATAAAGACTTTATGACAGTAAGTAAAAATTTATTAACAACTTCAACAAAGTTTGAATGAAAGTTCGAGATGTTTGATTATCATAACAAAGCAATTACAAGATGCTTTCAGTTACGCCAGCACAACAACTAACAGTGACTCAGTACGTGGTAATGTGAACGTCAGACGCCTTAATGTATTGCTGATACGCTCCACACATCCGTGCTACATGTGCAGTTTGTAAAAGCCTTAACAGCTAACTAAAACTCAGCCTTTCTGGGGCATAAGAAGCTCTCTGCATGGTCTCTCCAGAGAAAACTGGATGCGAGTCTGCTTCATGCCTTCAACACAACACTTTTCCATGCATGATTAGGTTTATCATTATTGCTTGCTTGAACGTGTTCGATAAGTAGGTTGTTTGACAAAGTCGTGGGGGTTGGCAGCGGACTAAGTTTCAAAATATTTGAACTTTCGTCAAGATGTTTTCCTTTTGTGAGCTGGTCTGTTTCTAAGAGAAATTTGTACTTTTAGTTAGACCATTGAACTATAGCGTTGCTTTTCTCAGACAAGCCTGTCAGCTGTTGCATTCTGACAGATCTGCGTGTTAAATTGTCCATTTTCAAAGACTGGGACAGGCTTTAACAAGTTGTGAAGAGCACATGTAAGGTCAAGTCAACAGTTGCTTAGCTTGCATAATTTGATTTCTGTTCGGTAGCGCAATGAAAGATATTTTTATCAGCAACATGCCATCAAAATCGTGCATTTTTCTTTAGTGAACGTCAAAAAGAAAACGTTTTTGTACATCTACGAGCCCAATAAACAAGCGGTCTTAACTGAACTAGTTTCAAGTTCTTTAATGTACTTCACAATGATCAAAATCGGTCGAGTGTAGAGTGGATGACAAAGACAGAAAATCTGTCGATTAAAAATGCTTCGTTATACACTTGGCCATACGCCACCAATAGATTTACGAAAGCCGCACTGCCAGTTTTCATAAGATTTGTACTGAAAAGTTTGGTTTGTACAAGAAGTAATCAGGGTCGTAGCGAGGTATATGGGATCAGGGATCAAAGGCCTAAAAAAGGGTGGGATCCAGGATCACAGCCCCGGGATCTGGGATCAGAACCCCTGGGATCGGGATCAGCGGTGTTTTTCATTGGATCAAGGATCAGGCTTTCTGGATAACCGAAGAGATTCACGACGCGCACCGTAACAGGGTTTTTTTAAAAGCTGTTGAACTTTTTTGGTCCAGCGATACAGTTGTTCTTTGTATTTAGTCTAGCTGACTTATAGATGACCAGAGATCAGAACCAGCAGGATTTTGAAGTTAACGACTTTGAGGTCATCAACGAGCCAGCAGCCTATATGCACACAATACACAAATGCTTAGAGCACATTTCAAAGCTCATAAAAGGTTTGTAGCATTTCTCTTACCAAGGGAATTCCACCACATGAGCAGATTGCCGTCCAAAACATTTGCATGCTTTCTACTAGCCGTTTAGGCGAAATATGCAGTTAAAAACACCTTCTAACAAACACAAGCTCAACTTTACGACCATTTGGATCGAAAATGCTGACACCCGATTGCCTTACCAAACTTTTATAAAGGGCCAATAGGAGCAATGCAAACTCGATCCTAAAGCGCAAAAATTAGAATATAAAAAAGGTCGCCAAACCGTCTTTTCAACGGAAAAGGAATTGTGAAAAAATCTCTACCTTTCTCTTAAGAAACTTGCAACACTGTCTGTCTTCAAACTACAGCTGAAGAGACTAGCGAGGAGTCGAAACTGCCGGTCCTGTTGTAGCCTATATGCAACTATTGCAGTAACAATGTGCGTGAAAGAGCCAGGCTACCTAATAGACATGCTTGTAAGAGAAAAACTACAGTTTGAAGGCTTTGATAATGCGACGCAGCCACAAAAACCACATTGCGAGTCCGCGCGCTCAAGTGTGTTAAGGCTTGGCTCTTTATAATCAGATAATCCCCCACAAAGAAATGAATTTGGTTTAATCTTTTAAGTATAAAATGACTTACTGCTCTCATTTATTGGGAATTAAATAGAATTTCAATTGTTTAACAACGTGACAGTGGTTTTTAGTGTCACGTGACATTTCTTGAACAATGACGTCACAATGCGTGTTTTCGGAAATGGGGCATGTTTGCACCGATAATTTATAAAATGTTTCTGATTCAATTTGCTTAGAATTGTTATTTAGTTGAAAATCTGCCTTTTAAGGTGGTATAGATTATTTCCGCTCAGAGATTTCTCTGTATTAACCGTTTCTGTTAACATGTGGACATGATTAAAAGGCGGGATAAAACAGCACTCAACAGAAGTAAAACAGCAAAGAACAAAAAAACAGGTGCGAAAGATGTCTTTCAGTACCACGTTTTCGATTAAAGATATGAAATGCTTTTAACCGTTAGAGTCACGTGACCAAAACGTAAGATTAAAGAGCCAGTCAAATGAGCAAGCATGCAGATATAAAACTGCTTGCCAAGTTTCATAACGATTAGATATACTGATCTCCTTAAAACGAAAATATGCATATTAATTAGCTAGGTCAAGCCTTAATACACTTGAGTGGCCTGTGATTGCTTTTTCTTACGGAACTGAGGCTGTTTGCTAAAGAATTTGGACAAGGCGTGCGGCAGCAAAGAGTAAGAGATAAGACGAAAGAAAAGGCTTGAACGCTCCCTCTGGCCCTAAGAATAATCCAAGGAGTTCGAAAATGAAAATGCTGTTGACATGCTCGAAGAGCCGCAAGCTTAAGCCTCATACGCAGGCCAACTTGAAACAGTTCAGATTGAAATTCGTGCAGGTCGTTTTGCAGATAGAGGGTGACGTAGTTGCCTCAAAACACATCTGGAAACGTTATTTGGAGCCTTTTTTCCTAGCTAGTCTTCAGGAGGACCTTCATCGAAGCAATGATGGCATCTTTGAGCGCACCACGCGTATAAACTGGCTTGAGCCGTCAGAGGAATATGCAGGCAATGAAGACAACAACAACCCACCTCAGTGTATTTTAGATGTTGTACTGAACAGTGGTTCAGGATGGTGAGAAATGTATCCTAAGTCAAAACGAGGAGCAATGCCTGAAAAACTTGGCTAACGGGTCCGACGAAGATGATTATGAGAGCAGTGGTGAGGAGAAAAGTGGTGATGACAACCATGCCATGAAGACGATGATAATCAACCGACGCGTTTCGAAGCTGGACGCATTACATCTGGCAGGAGAGTGACACAATTTGTGCTTTTACAAGCTCGGAAAAAATCCCCGGCGTTTCCAGAGTCAAACTTTGCTTAAGTTGCACGTTTTCTCGATGGATTCATTTCAATAGATTTCTTACGAAGAGGGCATTGTCGAGTCACGCGTTGAAGACCTCGCGGATCTATTTCAGATGTCTGGAAAACCAAATAGCTAGCCTGCGTAGCTTGGCGGTTTAAGCAATTTGAACGCGAACACACAAAGCGGCGAAGCCGCGAAAACGAGCTCCTCGCGGCTTCGGCGCTCCTTATCGCGGCTTTCCCGCTTTCCTACCGCCCTCAAATTGCTTAAAACCGCCAAGCTACGCAGGCTACCAAATAGCGAATAGTGCAAATAGACAAAAAAAGGAAACTCGTGTAAACTAACCAGGTCGTATATATGATTATGAAATTTTAAAGTTTGAAGCTAGCATCATTAAACGATGATTCTTTTTCAAAGGAATGGTCAAGAAAGGTTACTGCGATGAAATACGTTTTATTCCAATTTTGGTTTTTAAAATGGAACTTTTTAAAAAGTTTATGAGGCTATTAAATATTAACGTCAATATCAAGCCTTCTTTTTTTGTCAGACGGACAGAATCGAAAGGTCGTCACGGTAATCATGTCTTTACGGGAAATTTGTTTCCCTGAGTTTCCCTCATAAAAGTTTAGGAATTGTTTAGTATCGCACTAGTTTGTTTTGAATTTAGTGAAATTAACCTCATTTTATAGTTAAATTTGAGCAAAATCAAGAATGTTTACATATGTCAAATAAGAGTCGGACCCTTCGATAATGATTGTGATAGGTATATTTTGTAGCGGTAAAGACGAACAAAAGAAGTGGGATCAAGTTAATTCAGGTAGGATCCTATTAAGTGCTTTGATCGATCATTATAATATAGTGAAAGAAATGTGAGATTTTTATTTTAGTATAACAATGTCGCATTGGTGCAATGAAGAGAAAATCTCTGCATGGGATCAACAAAACTTTGCGGGATCAGGAATCAAAATTTTGATCAATTTTGGAATCAGAGATGAAAAAAAATACCTCGTTACGACCCTGAAGTAATCGATTTAAGGAATTTTGGTTGTTTCTGCATAATGAAAGTTGCAAATTTTATAGACAAGTTTATTATCAAAGTGATAATTAACTGGAAAGATTACAATGTTCCTATATATCTATATATGTGACCCCTGTCGATAAGTCTTTACTAAATTTGTCTTAAAGTTAAGGTTTTTTTTAAAATAGAGCCTGGCAGTCATTACGGATTAATTTTTTGTGGGCAACATTGATATTGAATTGATTTAAAGTTCTTGCAATTTTTTTCTGAAATTCCTTGAAGATATGGCAAAGGGACAAAACCTCTATTGGTTCGAGACTGGTTTGTAGAAACAGTGGTGCTTTGGAGGCTTCTAATTAATAGTTCGGTGTAACCATTGATCTTCAGGGCGTCGACCACGTGTTGTATTTCGGATAATCTGTCGTTCGGTTCTCGGAACAGATAATGTCCGCGGACAAATATCCTAGCATATTTTCGCGCCAAATGGAGGCTATTGTTTATCTATTCTATTCTATTCTATTCTATTCTATTCTATTCTATTCTATTCTATTTTATTTTATTCTCTTCTTTTCTATTGGGAAGCCAAAATTAAAAAATGTTTTGTGAAAAGGCCCGGCGGAATGATGGAAAATAAACAGAGCCGTGCATGATTTTCTTCAGCTGGCCAATTTGTGACTCATTACCCGGCCTCCTCCTAGCACCCATTGTTATCAGTACCGTCAGTAACAGTATCGACTTCTGAGGAAACAAATTTGCATGCTTGTAACCTATAAGCAACATCCCCCGGAATGGATCATTCTGGTGATCCAAACTCCCGCATCAGCGTTTACAGAATCTTAATTAACTTTGTTCGGAGTACTGGGTATTGGTCATGAAAGGTCCATTTGCAAAAGAAGCTTCTATGCCGAAAACTTGACCGAACTAAATTTACTCAGTGTTATCAGTTCTGCTTCACGTAGCGAGGTCGCGAGTAGTTTTTTTTCTAAATTTCGTATAGCTCTAGCTAGTACGTATAAAGATAATTGTGCATTGCCAAGATAATTCATTCTTCAAATGACGATCCTCTTAAGTCTCTCCACATCTTACTTGCGCAAGTTCACCTATCTTGGATCACGAGAAACATTTTTTGATCACACGGCAAGAACTATACATATTTTATCCAAAATGTCATTGACATTAAGAGCTGTTTCTCACTTACTTTTTCTTTAGCAAAACGAAGCACGTTTTTAGTTACTACCTGACAAAGCTTTGTTTTCCAACCACAATTCAAATGTCGACTCGTTACAAGTCGACCGTACTGTGACTATGCCACGAAAATAGGCATGTTTCAAATACCCGTTGGAAGATCTGCTCTGGATCTGAAAATTACCATATATAATCCATCTGCGTGATACAAAACATTATTAATAGGTCAGCAACACTTTACCTAAGTTAAACAAGGGACCTTGTAGATGCAGTTCTTTTCTTGTGCATGAAGTTCAACTGAAATATTAATTTAATGACGACTTGCACCTGCAAAATCCATTTGTCAGAAGTTTTACATTTATAAATAAAGGACAAAAGTAGCGTATCCCGTATCAACAGAGGAAAGAAGGTCATTGTTAAATGACTGCGTCATTAAAAATTAAACACATTGAGCAAACATTACGACAGTTCGAGCTTTAAGGATAAAATGAAAAAAATAACCAAATTTTGAACCTTCATGTAGATCCGTTCTATCGCATTGGCCTAGCAAAAGCAACAATACGGAAAAAAATATAATATTTGGTGAAGTGTTTGACCTCAGTTAG
>JAHPZR010052110.1:55000-56270 GCA_019787425.1 Platygyra sinensis
ATTAATTTTCCCGGCATTGTTTGGCAAAATAGATATATTCTAGTTCTTCATTGCAATTCACATATAACTCACTTTGTCGAGTATACTTTTCGTACTCATAAAATTACTGCTTTTAGAGACATTTCTCGCGCAATTTGTCTGGGCCGGGTTGTTCGAAGCCTGATTAAGCTAACCCAGGGTTAGCGAGAATTCTTATTTCAGTTTTGTAACTTTTTGGTGAGGTGTCCTGTTTATATTGTTTGCCCTTCAGTTTTGAGCTGTAGTGATCTCAAACTACACCAAACATTAGAGTGAAAAGCATTTTTAAAGAAGAAAAAATAATGCTGCAGTTAACTATTAATCCTGAGTTAACGTTAACCAGCAGTTTGAACAACCCGGCCCCGGCTTTCTTCAGCAGAAAACATATATGTACGAGCACCTAAAAAAATTCTTCTGCGCGACATACGTCCGTTGGGTGCACGTGCTCAATGAACTAGTAATTATTAGAATGGTTTTTCGTTCATTTTGGGCAAATACAGACAGCTGACTTCGAAATTCCCGGGCTCTAAGACAGCGCCAAGTTCATTAATGACTGCCATGCCGCTAGGAAACATTGACATTATGTTGGACACTGAGATTAAATTGAATCCATGCGACTGCACAGTCGGATGGAAACTAGTCACTGGAAGAATATGGATAAGCTGTGGCTTCATGGGTACCACGCATCCCTGATCGAGCGTTCCGGCCAGATTCAAAACAAAGCACAACACATGTCAGTCTCTCCAAATGGGTAAACTGACGAATTTAATACTGGGGGTACTAGAGGAGGGAGGGAGGAGTAAATATGATCCTTATCACCTAAAGCTATAGTACCGGGATGAGCTGAATGAGTTATAGTTCTCTTATACTAACTGTAGCTAAACCTGGCTTCTTCGCTACATAGTTATTTACCGGTTGCCTAACGTCTTGCGCCCTTCAGTTGAACTACTTGACCTAGCCGAAGGACCTTGAAGCTGTAAAATCGATATCATAAATATTTTATATATTTTTTTAGTGATTATTGGAACATATATATAATATTGTACACTTACAACCAAGGCCGGTGAACGTAGACTGAAGTAATAAAAGAAATGTAGTGCGTATTGCATGAAACTCAAACAAACAGACTCAGTTTTGTGTTTATTACTGAGATACAATAAGAATGCTATTTTTCTGCACGTTACTTCTTGATTACCAGGATATAGTCTCTGTATTGTAATTTTCTTGCTGGATATCTTTTTCTGTAACGAAG
>JAHPZR010052111.1:0-14827 GCA_019787425.1 Platygyra sinensis
ATCTTTACCGTCATATGTTAAAGACAGTCAACACGCACTCCAAATTTTTCGTGATTTCAATTTCCTGGGCGAAGGCAAACTTATTTTCACTATGGATATTACATCTCTTTACACCGTCATCCCTAATGGCGAAGGTCTTCTAGCCCTCAACACATTTTTTCGATTTACGTACTGTTAAGGAACCAAGCTCGGAAACATTGCTCCGCCTGGCTGAACTAGTTTTAACACTAAACTGTTTTTCATTCGCTGACAGTTATTATAAACAAATCAATGGGGTGGCCATGGGTACCAAAATGGGACCCAGCTACGCCAACCTTTTCGTAGGCTATATTGAACACCAATTTTTCAATCAATACAACGGCCCCAAACCTGACCTCTACCGTCGCTACATTGACGACTGTGTCGGCGCAACTTCCTCCACCAGAGAGGAACTCAATCAATTTATAACTGCTGTTAATTCGTTTCATCCGGCTCTTAAATATACCTGGGAAATTTCCGACACTTCTTTAGCATTTCTAGATATTAAAGTTTCTGTCGAAGGCAACGGTTTATGCACCAGTGTGCACTACAAACCCACAGATTCTCATAGTTATTTGTTGTATTCATCTTCACATCCATCACATGTCAAGAATTCCATTCCTTATTCTCAGTTTCTTAGACTTCGCCGCCTTTGTAGTGAGGACTCTGATTTTTCCTTAAAATCAGAGGAAATGTGCGAGTTTTTCGACAAACGTGGCTATCCTGCCTCTGTTGTTCAAGCAGGCCATCATCGCGCCCAACAAATCGATCGGCAGTCAGCACTACAAACGTCTAAGAAGGAGAATAATAATAGAATTCCATTCACTCTCACATTTCACCCTCACAACCACGCAGTAAAATCCATCATTCTCAAAAACTTTAAATTACTTCAAAATGATCCCGATACTGGTAGAATCTTTTCGCAACCGCCATTAATTTCATTTAAACGCGACAAAAACATAGGTAACTTTTTAGTCAGAAGTTCTTTCCAAACGAGTGAACAACCCGGTACTTTTAAATGTGCACGCGCGCGATGCAAAACATGTCCTTTCATTTGTAACGTTGAGAAATTGTCGGGGCCCAAGCGATCTATTAAAATCACTGATCATTTTACCTGTACCTCAGCCAATGTCATCTACTGTATAACTTGCACTCTCTGCAAAAAGTTATATATCGGCGAAACAGGTAGACGACTAGGCGACCGATTCCGAGAACATCTTCGCGACGTTGAGAAAGACGACAAAAACGCATCTAAACCGGTCGCTAGACACTTTAATCTGCCGAATCATTCGAAGCAACATATGGCGGTCTGTGGCCTCTCCCTACATCAAGGAGGCACAGAAAGCCGCAAAACTCTAGAACAAAAATTTATTTTTCAAATCGGCACTGTTAATCCTCACGGTATCAACGAACGCTTTTCATTCTACTAATTTATTCTGTTGTTTTTTCACGTTGCCAGGCACCAACCAATAGCGTAGCTCCATATTTCTCTATATAAACCACACACAACCCACAATTCCTCGATTCGCTCCGACGAAGGGCTAGCGCTCGAAACGTCAGCTTTCGAATCTCTTTACGGTGGCTAATTCACATTATCAACTCAGTTGATAAAACCAAATTATCCTGTAATACTCCCACCGACGCAGCACCATAGTTTCTTTAGAAACTTACCCCCTCTACTCAAAATGCAGCCAGGATGATATACAAAAATGGGTTTGACATTGGCTTAAAAACGTTGAAATAAGCGTGTTGTTAAAACACTAAAGTGACTTTTCGACCAAAGAAATTCGGTTTTCTTGACGACGAGGACAGAAGTTCTTAGCTTCGGTCGAAATGAATTCTTCCTGCAAGTTGAACTGTGTTTTTGATTGCTATTGATTGAACAGTTATCGACCCCAAAACAGGCTTTGCGTTACTAGGTACATTGTTCTTCTATATTCGCTTCTTTTATTTTGTATCTTTCTTTTATTTCTTTCTTTAATAGGTTGGCGATCGAGTAGGAGTAATGCGAATGTCAGATAATTCTCTGCATTTTTTCATTAATGGCGTAGATGTTGGTAAAAAGATCAAAACTATTCCGTCAGTACTTTATGGCGTAGTGGATGTATTTGGCCAGGCTGAAGAAGTAACTATAACTGGTACGGGTTTTGATTGTTTAAAGATTTAAAAAAGAAATAAATAGGTTGTTAAGTAGTAAAGAGCCGGGGCTCTAAGGAAATCTTTTTTATTTCATTTTGGAAAAGCATTCATCAAAAACTGCATTTTGCAACGAAAACGGTGCTTTCTAGTCCTACCAAACTTTGCTAAGCCTTGTCATACTCGAAAGTACCGCCACCTTGCTCCTAGGCTTTTTTCTTGATTGTCCGGTATTCCTCCCTCCTGAAACACCAACATTTCCAAATTTCCTTTTGAACTGGATGCAGGACCCCATGAAATCCAGCAAGGGCGGTGAGGCTTCATCTCTAGATATTGTAATCCATTTATAGATGTATTGTTCTCTATAAATAATCGCTAACGTGTAAAGATCAATTGTGCTATCCTTCTTAACTGTTACTCGACATGTCTTTTAGGTGGCACAGCGGAAACTCAGAGCAGTAATCAGGACGAGGTCGACTCTGTGTCAGTTATGGTACGTATGAACAACATCATAAACATCTTGAAGGATGGCACCTTCCGCGATATGCGGTCAGTAATTGAAAAAGTCTTCAAAGATATTCTAGAGCCTTACACTGACACAGATGACAGAAAGCTTCGACAAAAGTACGGTGACCACTTATCCGAGATAGGTGCTCCACGTCACCTGACCAATCTTCTTCGTCGTCTGATGGATGTCGGAATGGAGACTGGAGATGGCTGGGTGGGGATGTACGTGATTCGCAGCGTGTTCTGGAACTACGCGGATGCAAGTCTTAAAATGGCCAGAGATTTGGGACGAAGTGGTTCACTGAAGATTATGTTGAACGATCTGGACATGTGTGGCACAAGCAGTTCCAAGAACGAGGTAATGTCCAAATCATGTTCAACTCTTGAAGTGTTATTGATAAGAGTGATGTTGGGTGTCCATACTATTCTTCTACCTACCTGGTCATTTAAACATTTATTTAACGACTTACACTTTGTTTGATTTCATCACATGTAGTAAATATTTACCCATACTTGAGTTATTGTAATGTTTTATGGGCAAGAACTTATCCTTCCAGATTAGATGCCCTATACAAAGTACAAAAGAGAATTCTAAGAATTCGAACCTTTTCTAAGTACCAGCAAGAAAGTAGACAATTATTCACATCGCTCCAATTGTTAAACATGAGTTGAACTCTTACCAAATAGGCTTATTCATGCATTCATACACCAAGGGAAGCTTGCCTAGTTCCTTCTCAAACTATTTCTCACTGACTGAACAATACTATTCATAAACATTATACCAGGTCTTCTGAGAAATATCATATGAAATTCACAAGAACAAATTATGGAAGATTCTCAATAAAATTTAAAAGTCCTATGATTTGGAATACTTTGCCAGATGTTTTAACGAATATTAAGTCTCTGCAGATGTTTAGAAAAGAATAAACAACTTTCGTGTTAAATCAAAATATTGATTATGAGATAAAGTAAGTCTCCTAATCTATAATATTGCTGTTTTGTGGACGCAGATTTATATGGCCACCATATATTATGAAATTTTATTGTTGAGTTATGTTATTGAATAAGGGGATCTCCTTAGAAAAACTAGTATGAGTTTGCTGAGATCTGCTGCTACTATAAAATGGTATTTGATATATATCACACATTTGTAATAGATGAGTGGTAAATAAAGAATTGAATTGAATTGAATTAATAGAAAAAGAAATTCCTGGTGTCTTCTGCTATCAACATACTTCACAACTGCTCCAAAGCGTCCGAGAACCGTCAGATTCTCTGTGACCTGCGAGCAAAGGAGAGGATTGCTCCATTCCTCAAGGCCGATGACTTGGAAATTGTTGTACCGGCGCTATTGACACTTGCCTACATCACTTCAGATGAGGAGAAAAAGCTGTTGGAAGCCGAGAGCAGGGTATGTATTGTAATAAAGGCACCAAAGCAAATTTAAATGGCAGTCCTACGAGCGAATATTTACCTACAAGGTTGGCCTCTTTTTGAATGGGGATTTGTCGTTGGGTGAATTCGCTTGGCGGAGTTTATCACACGCAGAGGCATCAGAACAGTTTTGGGGATTTTGAAGATCCCAACTTAAAGCTAAAATGTTTTGCTCAACCCTCGAAGTGGTCAAAGCGTATTGTGTCTGTTTTTGTTGTCATTTTATAACTTGCTGATTCTTTGTTCCTTGTTCCTTGTTATTCTAATTCATGTACATTTACAATAGGATAATTTGGTTTTATCAACTGAGTTGATAAGGTGAATTAGCCACCGTAAAAGAGATTCGAAAGCTTTCGAATCTCTTTACGGTGGCTAATTTACAACTATTCACCGAAGTGGTGGTGGCTAGCGATTAAAGCTAGCCACCGACACTGGGGTGAATAGCTGTTTTAGTATATACTAAAACAGTGAGATAATATACACCACAAAAAATTAATTTGGATGATTCTTCACTTGTCACGGATGCAACGAACCGGGACGCCATTTTTTCCCGAGTTGCTCGGAGGTAAATAGCATAGGATATTCGGAGTTTGACGAGCCAATCAGCGCGCGCGTTTCACACTATCCACTGTTTTAGTATGTACTAATTCACATTATCAACTCAGTTGATAAAACCAAATTATCCTGTAATACTCCCACCGACGCAGGATCACAGCTTCTTTAGAAACTTACCCCCCTTATACATTTACAATAGGTTCCCCTTATGAGTTTGTAATGCCAATGCCAAACAATGGTATTTTTACCCAGGAAAACGGTTTACTGAAAAGGTTGTTGTAGTAATTCACATATTCAGAGCATGATTTCTCGCCTTGTTCTCTTCAGGTAATTAGCTACCTTATTGGCATGTTGCGCAATGGACTGAGTCAGTCGGACCTACGAGGCAGATCAGAGGGTACCACATGGTCGTGTCATGAAATTGCAGACGGCTTGTGTAACTTGGTAGTCAACGAGAAGAACATGGAGGCCATGCTGGATAGAGATGTACTACCACTTCTCCTATCACTCATTGGGAAAGGCGATGCCACTGAGAAAGAATGCGCTGCCAACACACTGTGGATCATTGCAAAGACCTTTAAGGGAAAGGCAAAGATAATGGAAACTGCGAACGCAATGGAAGAGCTGACTCGTTTAAGTAAAAGTGGTAACCAGGCAATTCAAGAGGCAGCGAAACGAGTTCTCCTCGAGCTTAAAGAAACCAGAACTACCCGAGGTACAGATCTGTTTTGCTCTTGTTGGCGTGCTCGAGTATATAGGTTTGCTACTAAAAAATTGTTATTTTTTTAAATTGTTATTTTTTTCAATAACCTCTCTGGATGAGCAGTTATCTTCAATTTCACTTTTTCAGACAGTTTCTGTGCTACTGTGCGATGCGACAATAGCATCGCCGCATCTTTCTAGAGTTCCACCACACGCAATCTATAATTCAGCTTTGCTAGTGTAAACCGCATGACCCCGTTCCTTATCTTGACCGATAAATATAAAATCATAGCATTTTTCACCCTTACCACGCAGGTGCAGCGAACGTAGAACGGAGATCACGTTGTGACTATCAGGAGAAATGTCGCAGGTTCAAGTCATCTCTTAAGTTGGCAGGTATGTAAAGGTTAACCTGCCTTCGAATAGATGTTACTTATACATACTACTTGCGTATGTACGAAACGTTAGGTTAACTTCCTATAAATCAAATGTTTTATAATTCTTACTGGAAACTGATTATATAATACTGTCCAGTGGAGTCGCGTTGAATTCTCTTTAATATTTTTGTTTCGAATGTTTTTGTTGTTTTTATTGTTGTTTATTTGTATTTTTTTCAGACATTTTCTTTGACCCAAAATATGACAGATGTTTCTGCACTGAGTGCCACGCAGCCCGAGGGGACAATCTTTACTACACTCGAGGAAAACCTGCAAAGGACTATGGGATTCCAATAGGATGGTGTCGGTTTGGGCTTAAGTTAGTTGAACATGTAATTAGTAGTTACTAGTAAGACAGCAAGTCAGAGTTTTGGCCAAGGTCATAATATAGTGCAACACAGTACTGCTCATTTCTCTTTGGTTTGTTTGTTTGTTTAGTTGATAATTTTTTCGTAGTCTTCCTTGACGATATTGTCGACGGGATTAAAGCGACCAACAAGACGTGTCATTATCTCCAGCAAGCAATAATAATTTAGAACGCACACTTTATTTACTGGCGATCAACTATCGTGGCTTATTGTGGTAAAAACTGAAATAGACACGAACATGACAAACATGAACAAAGCGAAAATGGCGCAAGCTAAAACCCTTGAGAGTAACAGACTTACATTTGTAATGCGATCTCCGATGTGCACTACAAGAACTAAAAAAAGGTCCTGCCCAAAAGCTGTAGTACGATACAGTACAAAATATACACTCCAATTAACCGAACGCATATTAACACCAGTTTGAGGCGTTGCGATATTACAAGGATTCTTTCCCATCTCGAATGGGAAAATATATTTCTAGAAAATTTAGCATAGGCTTGCCATTTTCTAGAACCCTAAAGTAGTTACCAATTTTTTCGGTTGTGTGAATGGCAATCGGCAGTGTCATGTACTTAGTTATGAGACATGTATTATTAAATGAAGTGAAAGAAGCCGGACGTGGGCAAATAAAACAAATGCGCGTGGACCGTCAAGTAATGTGTTGTCCGTATTTTGGGATTTTTAACCTCGATGGGACACAGCACTCAGTCATAGGCCAAAACGAACGTTCACGTTTTGTGCGTTCTATATATGTTTGTAGGGTTCATCATCGAGCTACCGCTCTGGACGTGTTTAACAAATGGCACGTGGCATTCCATGGGACAAGAGTGGACAGTGTGAACGCGATCTTGGAATGCGGGGATCTTCTTATCCCAGGTATTTCGTTTAGCATTTAACTTCTAATTTCACAATTACAATTTTAAAAAAAAACTAGTTTAATAACGTTTAGTTCTGAAAATTGCTGGTTTAAAGGTGGCGTTTGCAATTTATCAATATTCAACGCATGTCACCCATATGAAGTACGTTGAGGCACGGCATTCGTGGAAAGCAGCTTTAGTTAGGTTTAGGTTCTAAGTAGAGATTTTATAATAGTTTTTTTTTTTTTATTCATTTAATTGCATGTCGATTTTGATATATTTTACACGTTCTTAACATTTGTGGCTGATGAATTGTCCGTGGATAAATAAAGATTATCTATCTATCTATCTATCTATCTATCTATCTATCTATCTATCTATCTATCTATCTATCTATCTATCTATCTATCTATCTATCTATCTATCTATCTATCTATCTATCTATCTATCTATCTATCTATCTATCTATCTATCTATCTATCTATCTATCTATCTATCTATCTATCTATCTATCTATCTATCTATCTATCTATCTATCTATCTATCTATCTATCTATCTATCTATCTATCTATCTATCTATCTATCTATCTATCTATCTATCTATCTATCTATCTATCTATCTATCTATCTATCTATCTATCTATCTATCTATCTATCTATCTATCTATCTATCTATCTATCTATCTATCTATCTATCTATCTATCTATCTATCTATCTATCTATCTATCTATCTATCTATCTATCTATCTATCTATCTATCTATCTATCTATCTATCTATCTATCTATCTATCTATCTATCTATCTATCTATCTAATAAATTAAAGACGTGATTTTGATTTCAAAATTGTTTAATTTTTACGTGTAGGTGATGTCGCGCTCGGAGGAAGAAAGCTAAGCGAGGAAGAAGGACATTATAATGACAGCAGAAAGCCAAAAGGATTTGACACAAAACAGATCTTTGTGTCACCGAGTGTCCGATACTCTGGACACAACTGTTATGCAAAACCCAAAAGGTAATCTGAACGTTTTTCTCCTCAGTTTCCATCATCAGTTTGTATTCGAGTACTCTCCAAGGGATGGGCAAGACTGGCACTAAGTGTCCTTCATGGTCGATATTCTGTATAAATGAACCAAACCCTTATTGTGGTTGAATTGGTGGGTGAACCTAACTATCTGACTATCAGAAGCTAATAGCTTTATTAGTGATGTGAAGTATATGAAATAATTCATATTTGAATTATTGAATTATTCATATTTGAATTATCGCGGAGGTCACGGGTTGAGTCCCGTTGAAGCCCTGATTTTTTTCAGGCTTCTTCTTTCCAGTTGCTTAAATTGGAAAATTAACTGCGATGATCATTCTTCACTTGCAGCTTTATTGGTGTTACTACATGTCCGAGAATTCATATCACTCACCCTGTATTTGGTTCTCGTCCTCTCGTTACACATATTAAAACTGAGCAAGATCATGACTATCTATTAAGAGAGGCTTCAAGGGGTAAAATGGATTTGGAAATGAAGATTTGAGTCACCAGGACTGGGGTTTATAAACAAGAAAAAAAGGAATGCGATTGGAATTTGGGCTTAAAATAGGGTGATGAATGAGACTTGGGTAGCATTTGGGCTAGGTAGGTAATGTCTGCATATGAGCCAAGTGGCCCTTCAGGCCAGCGCTTATCCCGGTTTGAGTAGCTTGAAGCGACTAGCTAGAGGGGAGTAGTTTGATTTTTATGGGATGCTAGTTTACCCACCAGCATTAAGTTGCCGATACCCATTTATAAACCTGCGTGGAGAGACGCACTGTGCGAGTAAACTGTCTTGCCCAAGAACACAACACAAAGTACCCGGCAAGTGCTAAAAGCCGCGCCCCTCAAACCGGAAGCGAGCGCGCTAACCAGGAGGCCATCTCGTCTCTTCAGGATCCCATTATAATTGTCAACCATAATTTTTAGAAAACTCTTTTTCATTCTAATCATATGAAAGCTTCGCAGAGATACCGTCTATTTTCTGTATGGTTTGCCTGTTTTCCTGATTTATCATCTCATGTCTTTTCTGTGAACTCTTAGTTTTCAAGACCCGTCAACAAACAAGACTTTCAGCTCCAAAGCAGTTCTGCAGCTCTGTATCAACCCAGAGAGTTATCAAGTTGGGCCTCAGACGATCGGCGCTACATCTGAGATCGACCCGAAGTTTAGCAATCAGGAAATTGAATGGTCCACTAAGGAACGTGGATCCATAATTCTTTATGGGCTTTTGGTTAAACTTGATGAAGCCAATTGAACATCTTTATTGAAGACAGTCTGTTAGGACCAACAAAACGGCTGTCAACCCATTCAACGTCATTAGGATATATAATGTTGTAACATTTGGAATACGTTGCGTTTTAACGTCTGTGAAAGCTGTCTAAAACTGAAGCGCAAATGAAAAACTGTTAATATATGGACAGTAAAATTGGTGGATCCATTAACTTTTTCTAAGGTTCGATTTAGTCTGTCCTCCTATACTTATGCGACTTTAATTACAGGAAGTTTTCGGAGGTTACTGTACGTTGCCTTCAAAGACCAAGGGCATTTTTAGAGTGGTATACTACAATGCACAATCGAGTTGCATGCTTGATTTATACAGGGAAAGATTTTTTGTCGAATTTTCCTACGCTTTCGGCATGCAACAAAGTTGCAGCAATCGACAAATAGCGAATGATCAGAAGCGAATTATTTGATGTTACAAAAAGATGTTAGAAAGTCAGTTTTGTAGTAAAATGCAAGGCTATGAATAGGGTAAGAAAAAGTGGCTCTGTAAATTCATAGTTATTAACTCTTTTTGCCCGATAGGCCGGGGAGAGCCACTGAACAATATAAGTTTGCAATTGTGACTGACCAGTCTTCAGTAAATATCAACACAGTATGTGAAAGATATGCTATCTGTATTGTATTTTTTGTATCTGAATTGGCTAGAAAATTAAACTTAAGGGGCTTTTCAACACTTCATACACTAGAAAGTTATAAAATTAAAGTATGCTCCGCAAGAAGTAAATAGTGTTGCCGACAAAAAATGGTTATGTATCGCTTACCCGCTAGATCTTGAAATTCGTTGTGATTCTGCGGGATAGATGCATCATGCCTGTCCCAAGTGAAGAGAACACAGTGGGAAAAGCTTTCCTGACGATGCCAAAACGATGAAACAATGAAGCTGAGATGGAGGACAAAGTGGAGCAATTATGTCGCTTTATGACTACCGGGTACTCTTCAGCTGCTTCAATTCGATGAAGATTCAGTACATTGCTTGCCGGAAAAACGCTCCCTCTATATATTATAATTCGCAAATTTTCTTTCATAATCAAGCGAAATTAGGAACTGCAATGTTGCGGGGCAATATTCATATTCTTCAATGATTTGCAGGACTGAGCAGTTTGCCATTATGACTTTCGATTCAAGTTCTCAAGTTCTATGAGTATTGTTTCATGTAACTTCCCCGCCGATTTCGTTAAGCTGACAAGCAAAAACGTTTGAGATTCCGATTTTAGCTTACTGTAGACCCCCCCGAGGTGTCTTACAGGAGATCATTCACGCTCTCTTCGTTAAAAAAAGAAAGGAACACGAAGGTATGAATAAGCCCTGAAGTTGATAAAATGTAGAATTAGAGGATATAAGATTTGACACAATAGTTAACGCATGCAAGGCTTCAAACACAAAACCGACAATGTTTGCTGAACTGAATTACCTGCCTTCCTTTTCGCACGTACGACGGAACAAATTGCCCGTGTTAGTCAGCAGATGACAGATACTGATCTGTGTGAGGCTGTGTCGACGTTCCTATTGGTTACTGGGAAAATCTGTTTTGAAACAGACGAATAGTGCTTTCAAAGATCAAGGGAAGACGTATTCTATTAATTAGCTGATGCAACTAAATTTCCTCTCTGTGAGGCAGCTGGAGAGCAAAAGTAAAATTGTCAGCGTAAAGTTTACAAGCTGTGTTGAAAGGTAAGAGAAGTGTTTCACAAAACAGGAAAGGTTAGTATATTTCTATGAGAAAGGACTCCGATCAGAAGGTTTGCTAAGACAAGTTACACGCATAGGTTTCGTTTCTTGGATTATGTGTTGGCCGTGATGTGGTAAATTGTAAATGTAAAACTAAAATGCAGCAACATATCGTACCGAAAATGACGAGGGAACAGTTGGGTGAATTGTGATCCTTATCTGAAAGCTACCACAGTGTTTCAAGGCGCAGTCTGGGTGAACGCAACTTAAGAACAGTAAGAACTTTCCAAGTTAACCATCGCTTTATGTTGGTATATAGTAAGGCCATTTAGGATTGTATTTCTCAAGTCAATTCTAAATAGACGCTAAAATTAACAGAATCATTTCACGCAAATGGGTTTTTTTTTAGATGAAAGAGTTTTGAGTTTTCCTGTGCAATAGCAAACATTAATCAGCGTCCGACATAAAATCCTCTCACTGACGGGCCATAATAAACATCCCGGATGAAAGACCGTCAAGACAGTTCCATAGTAAAGCGAAAGTATCCGCTCTGTATGTGGGGATATAACAGCACCGAGGTTGACTTTTTTTAATTGGAATGATATACGTGCTCAACCATTGTTCCACACATCGGTGAGGTGGCCTTACTTTCAATCCCAATTAATTAAAAGCGTACGCATTTTTCCATATGTTGGTAAAATGTGTTTACCCCGATCAGCAATAAGGTATTATTCATCAGCATTATTTGAATATAAAGTGGTGTTCATCAAACCAGCTGCACAAAACTTCGTCCAACAAGTTCATGATTGTGCCCCCATAAATTGTCACACAACACTGCTTTTTAATGGGTGTGTTTATCCTTGCACCAGGGGCCTGTTTGTCGAAAGCCCCGGAAACTTTTCAGGCCCTGAAAGCCCTTTTTAGTTCATCTATATCTAAAAACGGAGAAGCGTATACGCCTGAAACTTGTTGCATGAAGGAAGCCTCTGTTGATTTTAAGGAGGCGTGAATAAAGCAGCTCTGTAATCATGAGGTTTGAAATCTTGCCATGGCTTTCCGGGCCCGAAAAGTTCCCTGGACTTTCGAGAAACGGGCTCCAGGTCTCTTTTTGGGTCTGAAGAAAATATGGTTATGTTGTGTAGAGTCCATGTACACAATAATCATTCACTTTTTAACCTTTGGGGGATCACAAACTAATCCAAAAGTGAATTCGCAGCACCAGTTATTAAAACGTCATGTTTAGGCCTTCAAAACTAATAATAGTTATTATTGTCATTCTCATTCGCTTAAGCTGAACACACAAATAAAAGAACGTAATTGAAGAAAGAACGTTGAATTTCCTGAAGAAGTGACTGCTCTAGATTCTCCTCGCTGGTCTCCAGTTTTTCTTGTTGAATTTCTTGTGACGTGTATTATCAATGTCATCACTAGTACATGAGTGGCGGTACTTATCCACAACATTATCACAACTGACTCTTTATGCAACAGAGTCAGGTCCTTTATACTATAACTTAGTCAATCCGTCCGCATACATGAAAAACAAAATTGTGAAGTTAATTCCGCGTTATTTGGTGTATATTCGAGCCTTTAGAGATCGTATAACTCTCAAGTTTATTTGCAATTTCTGCAATTAAGAAAATTGGCAGTTGAAAAGCTCTCCAGCAGATGGCCTTTTAGGTTTTTACTCTCGATCGCTGGTGGATAAGCTTCTTACCGAGAGAAAAAAATCAGAATGAAAGGGAAGTACATTAATTAACATCACCATCATCCAGTGTTATGTGCGGACCAACGACAGTGAGGAAGAGAACAAGAATGCATTTTAAGACCAGTTGCAGGCAGAGATAGAGAGCACATCACGCCATTAGATGAAGACAGTGATGGGCGTCCTAAATGCGAAAGTGGGAAGTGACAACGCAAACTACGATAGAGCAATGGGAAAGAGAGTATGTGGCGGCCCAAACACTGGAGAAAGGCTACTTGAATTCTCCACGACACACGATCTGGTCAATGGAGGGACACTCTTCCCACACAATGAAACCTGCAAGCCCACCTGGTGCTTCCCTAAAGGAAGAGTAAAGAGCCAAATTGACCACCTTATAATCAACGGGACATGGAGAAGATTGTTGCACGATGTCAGAGTCAGAAGAACAGCTGATGTAGGTAATGACCAGTGACGGTAACCCTAGCTAGGCTTGAAACTGAAGCAGAGGAGAAATGGACCTGGCAAGGCAAGACAACAGCCGTTCAACTTCAAAAAGCGAACGGAACCTAGAACAAAGAGTGCCTTCACCCTCCAGCTGAAGAACATGTTCCAAGCACTGGCGGATGCTGAAAAATATACACCCACCGAAACGAGTGATACTAACAACATGTGGAACAGATCACAGCAGCCTATACACAGACTAGCGAAGCCTGCCTGGGACGCAGACAAAAGAAGAGGAAGGACTGGATCACAGCAGGTACCTGTCAAGCCATCGCGAGCGGGAAAGCCCTGAAGAAGAAAGTCATGGACACAAGATTAGAGAGACTGAAAGAGAGATACAGGCAGCAGTACCGACAAGCAGACCGGACTGTGAAGTGGATGAGAAAGGCAGACAAGCGGACCTACACCGAAGACCTGGTAAGTAAAGCAGAAGAGGCCGCCAACAGGGGAAAACAAGGACAGCTGTACAAGATCACCAAGCTCATCAGCGCCAAGCACCGCGGCGCCACCGAGAGGTCGATTGTGGGTAAAGAGGGACGGCTACTCACCACGGAAGCAGAGAAGGAAGCAAGATGGGCAAAGCATTTCATCGAAGTTCTAGACAGACCAACACCCACAATAGAAGCAGAAGTGCAGGTCCTAATACTGATCTAGATTTCAGCACTGCACCACTTACCCTAACACTAACCAAAGAAAGAAGAAATTATGGGAGCCATTACATCCTAAAAAACGAAACCCGGGACAGGACAGCCTCAAGTCAGAACTCGTCACGGCAGAACCAGAGTGTGCGGCACAAGTTCTTTAGCCACACTTTACGGTAGTGTAGGAGGAGAAGCTACCTGACGACTGGACGCAGAGTGTCATCATGAAGATTCCGAAGAAAGGAGTCCTGAGCAACTGTATCAACTTGAGAGTCACCCTTCTGTCTGTCCCTAGGGGGATCCTAGCCACGCTGATTATCAGGTAGATCTTGGAAAAAGTACACCAGCGACTCAGACAAGAGCAAGCAGGTTTTTGAAAAGGACGAGGATGCACGGACCAGATCTTCACTCTGCGCAACATCACAGTGCACTGAATGGCAGAGGCAGTTGTAAATCACCTACGTAGATTTTCATAGAGAAGGCTTTCGACTGCATCCACCGAGAGAGCCTATGGCGCATACTCAAAGGAAATTATCGTAATCCATAATGATTTACATCGAATCCGAAACTGGTGTTTTGATGATTGTTTTCTGCTCAACCCTGAAAAGACAGAGCTCACGCTCTTAGCCGATCTTAAGCTGTCGCTGCTCGGAAAGGAACTCATGCCGTCAGAGTCCATCAAGGATCTTGGGGTAATATTCGACCTTACTTTGTCTTTTAATAAACGCATCTCAGTGACAGTTTCATGCATCTTGCTCAGATCAGTCGGGCAAAGCACGCATTTAACTCCGACCTATTGATGATTATCATAAATGCGCTTGTTTTTAGTAAACTATACTACTGCTCCCCAGTCTGGTCTTATCGCTCTGCCAGTAATATGCAAAAATTACAACTTGTTCAGAACTTCGCAGCTCGGATAATTAGTGGTGCAAAGAAATTTCAACACATAACTCCATCACTCAAGAACTTGGGGTGGCTCCCGGAAAAAA
>JAHPZR010052112.1:0-2500 GCA_019787425.1 Platygyra sinensis
CCCTGCGTTTCACAGCTTAAGACGACACAAGTTTTTAGTCCGTACTGACTACCACAGCATTCTATGCATGACCTTTGAATTCGCTGGAATACCAACACAATAGATAAAAAGAAAAATACAGTCAAAAAATACAACACTGTCAGGAGTGGGATTCAAACCCCCCATTCGGAGACCGGAACGCCCGCTCCCATTGTGTGCTGCGAAGGTGATTAACCTTGAGTCTGGCGCCTTAGACCGCTCGGCCATCCTGACAACTGCACATTTGCGAATTTAGGATAGCGCTATTAATTAATGTGCTGTCCATAGGTGATACCAATACCTTGCACGAATGTGGAAGAGTTAAAGGATATTTTTAGGGATCACAGCTGTGATGCTAGTTCCCGAAGCCTCTCGCCTCTGCTCGCTGGCTGACCTTCGCTCAGAATGT
This sequence comes from Platygyra sinensis, assembly GCA_019787425.1. Lineage (NCBI taxonomy): Eukaryota > Metazoa > Cnidaria > Anthozoa > Scleractinia > Merulinidae > Platygyra > Platygyra sinensis. Next base: position 428 of record JAHPZR010052112.1, read on the forward strand.
TGTTCTTTCTTCTGCGGATTTTCGAGCAAAAGCGAGACTGTTCACAATTTAATGTATAAGTATAGTCGAACCCTCGCTAACTTGAACATGGCTCTAACTTGGATTCCGACATACATTTACTGTAATTTTACCCTCGGTAGCTCGAACCCTCGTTAACTCAAACCTTCCGTAACTCGCACTCCCGGTAGCTCGAACCTCCAGCTAACTTGAAGCAATTTTCGTTTCTCTTCAGGCCATTTTCTATATAATTTTAAACTCTATAACTGAAACGTGAAACTATGTCTGTATTTGGGTGAAAATTATAACTTTTTAAAGCTTCTTTGGTCTCTCAATTCCCAAAAGAGACTTGGATACAAAGAGAACACCCCCAAGTATAGAAATTTGTCCTGAAAGCCACGGAGCCATGCTAGAATATGATATATCGAACTTGGCCTATTGACAGAGCCATTTCACTGTAAAAAAAAATAGATTACTTCAATTAAATGAATTGACTTCCAGCTGCCACTCTGTAACTTCTTATTTTTTGATAAGGCAAATAATCAAAACAAAAGTAAACAAAAGGATACTGTCAGGAGTGGGATTCGAACCCACGCCTCCATTTGGAGACCAGAACGCCCGCTCCCAGTGTGTACTGGGAAGGTGGTTAACCTTGAGTCTGGCACCTTAGACCGCTCGGCCATCCTGACAACTGGGTGTGATAATTAAAATATTTAAATTGATCATCCCATGTATTCTTTCCTGAAACACAAATTTCAAGAGAAAACGAGGGGATCAGCAACTATTAGTTGGTGCTTTTCGTCACATCCACAGTAATGAGACGATGTAAACGTTGAAGAGGCATTATATAGCCATGGTACGGTATTTTCAGCGAAAAGTTTGAATTGAACTTATGAAGAATACCATCGAAACAAGACACAGAAAAAAGGAAGGCTACAGTAACTTAAATGATCAACAGAGTCCAGTACTGATTACAAGTCGTAGTATTTTGCAAGATGTCAAGTATATCAGTTTTACCGAATATTTCATTTACACGTGCATTAAGTAATAGAGGTCAATTCTAGAACATAGGTGAAAAAAGATTTACTCGTGCAGATTACTATGATTTAAGTGCCATCTTTTTGACTTAGAAAGAGAATTAAGAAGTTACCTCTATTGTGTCATTATTAGTTCTTCTGAAAAGAGTGTTCTTCCGTTCCTTGGATGACGTCAAAGGAGCCGTTGAACCCCATTCTGCCCATAACTCGGCCGTGGCACAAAAAATCGAAGATTCAACCGAATCCAAAATTTTCACAGTTGTCTTCCTAATTTTAATTTAAGAAGAATCATTTTAGATCAAAATACATTTCGGGGTTAGGTGCACTTTGACACCGATTTAACACAACCCCATAACTGAACACATATGTATACAAGTCACATTTTTCTCTGTCATACGTTGAGCTTGGGGCGCCTGTGATCAACAGCACCTTTTCGCGCTGAATTCGTACCAAGACATTTGTACAACAAGTCAAACAAATCTGGCGCTACTCGAGTGTCTTAACCTTTGATCTTGTCATTTTCGGGGTAACTGGGTATCAGTCATATTTCCATCTGTGAAGTTATACTTTCTGGCATTTCATATACGTGCGCGGTTTTAATAAGCACACAAAACATACATAAGAAGGATTTTATAATACGTGATTTTGTTCCCGCGCCTACTTCTCCGTCGTTCTCGCTTCAGAAAGCTCGCGAACAGCAGCGTCTGGTGTATTCTCACTGTCCTGTCACTTAGATTTGCAAATTGCACCGATTTTCCGATCTGTTCTCTTATTTTAACATCATGGCGCGGAACGAAACCTCGTATCACGAGTGCTCACTTCCTACTGCGGAATCGTCGAGAAACACACACTGAGCTACTCCGTTCCTTACTGCGCACACTTGAAGAACCGAGCGACTCGTTACGTTTCCGTGCACCGAACGAACTTCGCGACGCGACCTTGGGGTTCAAATTCCCTGCTAACCCGGTGGGAGAAGGGTTTATGTCCACTGGAACGACGGTCGGTGCACAGAACACATAGGCGACGGATCTTTCGACGG
>JAHPZR010052112.1:7500-16292 GCA_019787425.1 Platygyra sinensis
ATTAACCTTGAGTCTGGCGCCTTAGACCGCTCGGCCATCCTGACAACTGCACATTTGCGAATTTAGGATAGCGCTATTAATTAATGTGCTGTCCATAGGTGATACCAATACCTTGCACGAATGTGGAAGAGTTAAAGGATATTTTTAGGGATCACAGCTGTGATGCTAGTTCCCGAAGCCTCTCGCCTCTGCTCGCTGGCTGACCTTCGCTCAGAATGTTGTTCTTTCTTCTGCGGATTTTCGAGCAAAAGCGAGACTGTTCACAATTTAATGTATAAGTATAGTCGAACCCTCGCTAACTTGAACATGGCTCTAACTTGGATTCCGACATACATTTACTGTAATTTTACCCTCGGTAGCTCGAACCCTCGTTAACTCAAACCTTCCGTAACTCGCACTCCCGGTAGCTCGAACCTCCAGCTAACTTGAAGCAATTTTCGTTTCTCTTCAGGCCATTTTCTATATAATTTTAAACTCTATAACTGAAACGTGAAACTATGTCTGTATTTGGGTGAAAATTATAACTTTTTAAAGCTTCTTTGGTCTCTCAATTCCCAAAAGAGACTTGGATACAAAGAGAACACCCCCAAGTATAGAAATTTGTCCTGAAAGCCACGGAGCCATGCTAGAATAATGATATATCGAACTTGGCCTATTGACAGAGCCATTTCACTGTAAAAAAAAATAGATTACTTCAATTAAATGAATTGACTTCCAGCTGCCACTCTGTAACTTCTTATTTTTTGATAAGGCAAATAATCAAAACAAAAGTAAACAAAAGGATACTGTCAGGAGTGGGATTCGAACCCACGCCTCCATTTGGAGACCAGAACGCCCGCTCCCAGTGTGTACTGGGAAGGTGGTTAACCTTGAGTCTGGCACCTTAGACCGCTCGGCCATCCTGACAACTGGGTGTGATAATTAAAATATTTAAATTGATCATCCCATGTATTCTTTCCTGAAACACAAATTTCAAGAGAAAACGAGGGGATCAGCAACTATTAGTTGGTGCTTTTCGTCACATCCACAGTAATGAGACGATGTAAACGTTGAAGAGGCATTATATAGCCATGGTACGGTATTTTCAGCGAAAAGTTTGAATTGAACTTATGAAGAATACCATCGAAACAAGACACAGAAAAAAGGAAGGCTACAGTAACTTAAATGATCAACAGAGTCCAGTACTGATTACAAGTCGTAGTATTTTGCAAGATGTCAAGTATATCAGTTTTACCGAATATTTCATTTACACGTGCATTAAGTAATAGAGGTCAATTCTAGAACATAGGTGAAAAAAGATTTACTCGTGCAGATTACTATGATTTAAGTGCCATCTTTTTGACTTAGAAAGAGAATTAAGAAGTTACCTCTATTGTGTCATTATTAGTTCTTCTGAAAAGAGTGTTCTTCCGTTCCTTGGATGACGTCAAAGGAGCCGTTGAACCCCATTCTGCCCATAACTCGGCCGTGGCACAAAAAATCGAAGATTCAACCGAATCCAAAATTTTCACAGTTGTCTTCCTAATTTTAATTTAAGAAGAATCATTTTAGATCAAAATACATTTCGGGGTTAGGTGCACTTTGACACCGATTTAACACAACCCCATAACTGAACACATATGTATACAAGTCACATTTTTCTCTGTCATACGTTGAGCTTGGGGCGCCTGTGATCAACAGCACCTTTTCGCGCTGAATTCGTACCAAGACATTTGTACAACAAGTCAAACAAATCTGGCGCTACTCGAGTGTCTTAACCTTTGATCTTGTCATTTTCGGGGTAACTGGGTATCAGTCATATTTCCATCTGTGAAGTTATACTTTCTGGCATTTCATATACGTGCGCGGTTTTAATAAGCACACAAAACATACATAAGAAGGATTTTATAATACGTGATTTTGTTCCCGCGCCTACTTCTCCGTCGTTCTCGCTTCAGAAAGCTCGCGAACAGCAGCGTCTGGTGTATTCTCACTGTCCTGTCACTTAGATTTGCAAATTGCACCGATTTTCCGATCTGTTCTCTTATTTTAACATCATGGCGCGGAACGAAACCTCGTATCACGAGTGCTCACTTCCTACTGCGGAATCGTCGAGAAACACACACTGAGCTACTCCGTTCCTTACTGCGCACACTTGAAGAACCGAGCGACTCGTTACGTTTCCGTGCACCGAACGAACTTCGCGACGCGACCTTGGGGTTCAAATTCCCTGCTAACCCGGTGGGAGAAGGGTTTATGTCCACTGGAACGACGGTCGGTGCACAGAACACATAGGCGACGGATCTTTCGACGGCTATCGATGAAAAAGCCTTGAGAGATCTGCACGCTCAAATTGGTTCTTGGCGGACGTTTTAATCCCATAAAGAGAAATGGTTAGAGCATCTATTAACGTTGTTCTAGGCGGAATCCAAAACTAGCTAGAATCGCTCTGAAACGCCTCCAAACGCCATTAATAAAACACAACACAAAAGGTAAGTCGATGTTATTATTTTTTCCCTTATTTTGAACTAGTCTGTATGATCGTTATATTCCCATACATACTCTTATAATAACGCTGTTACGCAATGTCATGTTAACGGTGCCCAGAGAGCTTAGGCTACCTGTGATCTAAATCGAAGACTTTCATAGCAATGTAGACACACCAAAACACCATAGCAGCGTAAGAGGGACACGTCACGCATGCCCACATTCATTTCACCCTGTCATTTGGCGTGACACACCGATCTCTCGAGTGATCAAGCTTCCCACGTGCTTGCCTTTGGAGAACAGTTTCGCCGTTCCCAACCCAGCTAACATATTTGTACTGTGGAGCGGCACATAACAGGATCATGCTACCCAAGCCGAAACGGCTGTCCATGGTGCGTGATCTGTTGGCCACCGTTGGTTAGGTGTTCTGGTGGGTCTACCTCGCTTAAAAGTCTACAACGAAGCATCCAATTTTCCATCAGATCTTTGGGGTGATGTAGCAGCTCTCCTAAGGTCTCACATGATTGGCTTGATACCCTTTGAGAGTACAATAGAATAAATAACAGAAACAATGCCCCTATCCCTAAAACAATAACAGCTGCTACAATGATAAAACAAAAGCAGCTTTGGACAGCTGCTACACTACTGGATCTTTGAGCATAGTAGAGTAGTCCAGTCCCTGAACTCTCCTTTCTTCCCGCCGCCTATAGGAAGAAAGGAGAGTTCAGGAACTGGACTATGAGCAGAGGTGAAAAAGACATGCCCAAGTGACTTTTAATTACATGACTTTTCGTCACCACGAGAACTTTCATGGAATAATTGTTAAACATGAAGCAGCAACACACACATTGTGACTTTTCGAGTTTATTCGCCTATGCACTATAAAAATATATTCTTTGTAAGCCATACAATAACTTATTATTTCAGGATAGAGTGACCTTTAGTCTGTATTTATTTTGAGTTCATTCACAATTCATTTCTTTGCAGATATAGTAAAGCCCTATCCAGACAACGTTCCTTTTTCGAGGCGGATTCGTGTGGACGGTGGGCCTAACCGCAAAAACAAAGCGGCTACGTTTTCAAATCTCTCCGGCGCTTAAAACACACTCGCTACAATATATATTACAATTAATATATCCTTTCGAAAACGAAAGAAATCTGAATTTAATTTTTTCTTTGTAACGTACGAACTGTCAATCTACGCGGCCAAGAAATATACAATGTTATAGTCCTTTGAAGAAAGGCCTTTATCGGTATACATTATTTTTTTGTACAATGGTTGGGTGAAACATGTCTTAAATTATGAGCGCAAGATTATATTTAAGTTTACAACAAATTGTTTCGCTGCTATAGTGTACGATGTTCTCAAATTGAAAAAAAAAAACCTTGTTGGTGAAAGATATGTCAGGAAAAGTTTTTGATGAACTATTAATTTGATTCCATGAAGTGAGTCTCCAGGGGCCCGTTTCTCGAAAGACCCGGTAACTTAACGGGCCCGGAATCAGATTTTGATATCAAAGTCTCAAGAAAAATAGGGCGTGTTCTGACCTCTGATGAAGTCCATTTTGTTTCTTTAGCTGATAACTTTACTGCACAATTTTTAAACATTTTGAAACTCCCATCTGGAATGGAAAACAAAACAGCTTAACGGGCCCGGTAATTACCGGGAGCTTCGAGAAACGGGCCCCAGGACGGTTTGGGTAGCATTACTGAGGAGTCCTCACGAAGGGGTGTTGAAGCAGTTCATCAGCTGATGGCCTGAAATCTGGGTCCCTGCAACACAAAGGAACGAATCTCAGTAAATGTCTTCGTGTCCCCCCCGTACCTCTTAGCTTAATTGTCCCCGTGATATTTTAGAGCTTATCATACAGGCCAGAAAGATTTCTACAATTTTTTGTCATATTTTAGAGTAACGTTCAAAGTTACATGTAGGCAGAATTTCAACGCTAGATTCCTTAAGCGGTTTGAGAACGATTTTTAAACGCCATACACATCTCTCAGATAACACTAAAGATGTTAGCGATTAATCGGCCAGTGTACCTACCTCGTCAGGCATCTGTGGACGAAGTCCCGAGCATCTGGCGAGAAATCTTCGCTAAGTTGCGGCACTGGTACCGAGCCACTTCCGATAGCAAAGATGGCTGTCATGCGAGGCATGTCGGACCTGGCGAGAAAAACATTTGAAGCACTGCTTAATAACGTCTTGAAACGCGTCTCAGGGGCGGTTTTTACTGGCTTCGCAAGGTGAACGAAGACCATCTACGACTTTCAAAACGTGTTCACTCATTTACAATGGTTTGTTCACTTTCCTTCTTTTACAAATCTTCATTTGTCTGAATTCACTGAACTTGAGGGTCAGATGTCAACGTATTCCACTGTTCCAAATTGAAGAATGGCATTCTGGTATATAATGTGCATTCTTTTTTTACATTTACAGGTTTCGATATCGAAATAGTTGAATAATTGATGTATTAAGAGTATTATTTTTAAATATTAGCCTTATGCTCCAACATTACCAGTAATGCTGAGTGAAAGAGAGATGTTTAGCAAGAATTTTTAGGACTAATGTTAAACTTGTGAGTTAGCCGAAACTGGAACCGTCACGCAACGTGTCATCAAAGGTCATCACATCGTAGTTCAGTAGATGGGATTTCGCCTTGCCAACAAAAAAGCAAGGAAATCAAATAATCCCCACGACAATTGATAGTGGACTTTGTCAGTATGTTATATTTGTCTGCAAAACTTCAGCCGTTCACATAAAGGTAATAATTTCAGCAACAGACAACTATTACCACAGGCGCAGAACGCACACCTAATCTTTGATTACTACTAGCTCTAAGTATCTTCATCGTTAACTTACCATGGAGGTTTTCGGGTTGCCATTTCGAACACTGTACAACCTACACTCCTGTTGAATAAAACACACAGTTGAAGAATTAACACAAAGAACATAACGATGGCTATTAAAGATGGAGATTCTAATCAGTTATCTTTAGTAATAGTATTTTTATTAGTCAGTCCATTAAAATGGTTTTTCAGTAACCAATAGACCATGACCGTATTCTCGGTAGAGGACTGGGACTAGCATAGAACTGAGACTAACGATATTCCTTGCATGACCCTCCATCGCAAGCTAGTTCCAGTCCATACCGGGAATACGATTATGGTCTATTGAAGTCGGTACTGTAAGTTACGGACCGAACCTTCTTCCCATCGATTTATCGCCCAAGCGCGAAGTGCGCAGGTCACAAATGGAAGGGGAAAAACGAGGATCCGTAACTTACAGTACGAACCGAGAAGACGAGGTCAGTAAGATATTAATTACATCTCTTTTATGTGTATGATGCGTTCGGGAACGATTTCAATTCACGCGGAACGGTTTCTAATTTCTGACGTACCCCGAAAGCAAAACGAGGCAATTTGAACTCGCTGTTGAGTGACTCTTACAGTCAAAACGCCTGAACCGTTCCGCCTAAACAATGATAAACGCGTTCATTAAACCAGAGCTGTTTGAATTCTTGGCTTCAAATTTCGAAAAGTCAACTGAATATTGTAATCATCCAACCGTAGCGTCCATTCGAATATCGAATGTTGACTGGACTAATAACAAAGTGTTCCAAATACGGAAAATGTTTTCAGGGCAACCATCGGAATGATTTTCCACTACTAGCACACTGACTTGCACAGCACATAATCCCAGGACATTGATCGACTCTTGTACAAGTGCCAAAGGACTTACCAGACTACGAAACGGAATGTTAACGGAAACAGTTCCTTAATCTCTGCCTGAATTTCTTTCCTTACATCTGAACACGTCCTTTCCAAAACTTAGTTTTCTGCCATCCGTGAACTTAACGAACACCACAGTGGACGAAAAAGCTCAAAATGGCACCTTCGTTCCAGGACTCCTCCACCGCGTAACCAACTGTCCTTTGATGTATTATTCATTAGTCCAATCAACAATCGATATTCAAATGGACGCTACGGTTGGATAATTACAATATTCAGTTGACTTTTCGAAATTTGAAGCCAAGAATCGAAACGGCTCTGGATTAATGAACGCATTAATCATTTTTTAGGCGGAACGCTTCAGGCGTTTTGACTGTAAGTCGTTCGCACGTTTATACGCAATTTTAGAAGTAAAAGAAAGTTTAAAACCTTTACTTGCTGTAAAACTTAAGAAAACTTGGCGATAAATCACCAAACACCTTGGCAACAAAAGCGTGCCGTACAGTTAAATACGGCCCGCTTAATTGACCAATCACAGCGCGCGCACTAACTGAGAGATATTATAAGTAAGCACTCTACAGATAAATGAATCTGAGTTGTTCAGTCTTGATGATCTCCAAGGGGTTTTAGACGATCTCCCAGGGGTATTGGAGAGCAAGGGAGATCTTTATTATTCCCGGCAACTTTGGCGAAACTTCCTTGGAAAGAGCACAATTAATTAATGGCAAACAACAAGGAAGTGCGATATTTAAAGGGAGCAAGAGAGCATGTATTCCCCCCCCCCCCCCACCCCCTGCGTCCTTCCTGGGCGGCCCTCGACCTTGTGGAGGTCGACACTCACCATATATCAGATTTTCGTCCATGCCCAGTCTCCCGAATGACCTCGGGCGCCATCCAGTGAGGCGTACCCTTCATAGAACGAAGGATGTTACTTCTACTCATGCTGAGATTCTGAAAAAGAATCATACGCCACAGAGGTCAGAGGTGAGGTTTTTACCACGCGTTTCATTGCGCATCCGTCCAGTGTGTCGGATACGCTAACTACACTTATTCTGACAAGTGACCGCGAAAGGCGAGGCTACTTAATTTCTATATAATGACATCCTTTCCCAACTCAAGAATTACAGCAATCTAATGTTTCGTCTGCAAATCACATTTGTAGCAGTTGTGCCCAAGGGCAACATATTTTTAATTGGTGGCAAAAGAAAAGGCAACAAATGAAGCTCAGGAGTTAGCAACAGAGAATTAACTGACGTTCGATCTCACTCAGTAAGAATTGTAAACCGGCATGAGACGATATGTGATATGTGCGGTATACAAATACACATTCATTCATTCATTTATTCATTCATTCACGCACCAGTGCTTCGCACCTGTTGTTTGGGTAGTGAGTCGAGACTAAATGAGAATATTTTACAGCAAAAGCATCGATAATGATATTTGCTCTGACGAAGGGCTAACGCTCGAAACGTCAGCTTCGGAATCTCTTTACGGTGGCCAATTCACATTATCAACCCAGTTGGTAAAACCAGATTATAATAGCATTGACACTTCAGCATAGAGCTGTCCTTCAAAAATGCCGATAGTATTGATTCAGACAAACAAATAGTTCTAAATGTAAGGAACATAAGGCATACCATGTATAGGCGCTTAGCACAGCCAAAGTCGATCAGCTTCAGGACGCCACTCGGCATAATAAGAATGTTTCCACCTTTGATGTCTCTGCAAAACAAGACACCATACATGTAATGCATGTTTTATCAAACGTTACCCACTGCGAACGTTATCAAATGACTTAGTATTGCCCACAGTGCAGTTGTCAACCCAATTGGTTACCTACCTATGAATGACGTTGTTGCTATGGAGATAGGACACGCCTGACAACAGTTGCTTAGTGTAAAGTCTGAACACGGGCTCTTCAAGAGATCCAAATCTGAAAGTAAAAAAAAAACATCAATTTATACTTTATCTACTCACTACAATTGATAGAGGAGTGGCTAGTAACCTAACGCAGGAGTCCATTACTAGGAGCCTGCAACTCCCATAATAAGCCAATGCAACGGCACTCTTACAGACCAGTCTATTTTTAGATGTTTTTCCCGTGAAATAGACCAGTTCAGTCTACATGAGCACACTTCGGTAAGGACAAAACAATGCGGCCTCACGTGATCAAGTCGACATCATGTCGACATCCCAGCATTAGTCCTCGCTTGTGATTGTAATTAGTCACTGAGGTTCCTGTGGGGATCTGAATTCGAGATAAATTCAAACTACAAATAGATCGGTCTGTAAAAAGGCCGTGACAGGAATGTGGAGTAGTTGCTGGCTCCTAGTGATGGGCTGCTGCCTAACGCAGTCCGACGAAAAACGTTGTTTAAAAAAAAAAACAAATCAGAAAAACAGAAAACAAAAGCAAGCCACAAAAAAGGAGCCTTACTGAGCAAGTATGGATGCAATGGATCCTCCTGGTACGTACTCCATGAAGATGTTCCCATCTAAACAAGTCCCTATGAACCTGACAGTGATCGTTAGAACATCATTTACAAATGCCAAAACAGGACAGCATACATCACAAAATTCATATTTATGGTAAAAGG